>OX442369.1:1299348-1469508 GCA_949357725.1 Hyperoplus immaculatus
TATTATTATTATTTTTAATTTTTTCTTATTAACATATACACCGATTTTTTTTGGAATTATTTAATAAGCCCACAGTACATAGCCAAGTACAAAAAAAAAGTGATATGGATTGTCCACGTGCACATAAGTAGCTGTTGCTGTTGTAGATAATAATACAAAATGCTAGCTCTGCCAATGCATAGCATGATAGATAAATAAAGAATTATGATAAAAAACAGTCAAGTGTGTGAATACTGTAGTTGCAAATATACAGTTTAAAAGTTTAAATGTCTTCTGTCCGTACTCACAGTGGGAGTCGTTATAAAGTGCAATAATAACGAATAACATATAATAAAATGTTTTAGAAAAAGACATACATATACACACATATTAGAAAGTGTTTATTTGACTAAACCTGGTCTGTTTGCGTCTGTATATTTCTCCTATACAACCATCTTTAACGGACATTATCTCAACATTAGTTGTTTTTTCTTCAATACTCTGAACCAGAAATCTACAACTTCTAAAGCACTTACATCAACTAAACTTTCCATAATCATTCTCAGCACTATTCTGAAGGTTATTACAGAAGGATTTGTTCAAGATTGTATGATTTATGAGACATTTTGTTCTTAAAAACATGCTCAAAATGCATATTTAGGCACATATGAGGAAGCTGGATTTGCTTGGCCGCTCACCTGAGCTGAGGCAGGGTTAGGGGAAGCGGAAGAGAGGGCAGGTCGCATAGCAGACGTAAGAATCAACTGCAACAGAGAAAACACACACACACACGCACACACACACAGGGAGACACACACACACACAGGGAGACACGCACACACACACAGGGAGACACAGGGAGACACACACACACACACACACACACAGACACACACGCACACAACCACAGGGAGACACACACAACCACACAGGGAGACACGCAGACACACACACAGGGAGACACACACACACACACACACACACACAGACACACACACACAGGGAGACACACACACAACCACACAGGGAGACACACACACACACGCACACAGACACACACACAGGGAGACACACACACACACAGGGAGACACGCACACACACACACACAGACACACACGCACACACACACACACACACACACAGGGAGACACACACACACACACACACACACACACACACACACACACAATAGGAAACAATAAGAGGAGAGCAGGGATTTAAGCACATAATGAAGCGCTAGAGATGTGTGTGTGTGTGTGTGTGTGTGTGTGTATGTATGAGTATCTGTCTGTGTGTGTGTGTGTTTGTGAGTGTGTGTGTGTGTGTGTGTGTGTGTGTGTGTGTGTATGTATGAGTATCTGTCTGTGTTTGTGTGTGTTTGTGAGTGTGTGTGTGTGTGTGTGTGTGCCTATATGGTAGGTGTGTGTATATACGTATCTGTCTATGTGTGTATGTGTCTTTATGTGTGTGTATATGTACTCTGTGTCTGTGTGTGAGTGTGTCTCTCTGTCAGTCTGTCTATGCGTGTGTGTGTGTGTGTGTGTGTGTGTCTCTCTCTGTCAGTCTGTCTATGCGTGTGTGTGTGTGTGTATATACGTGTCTGTCTGTCTGTGTATGTTTGTATATATATATATGTACGTTATATGTACTGTGTATGTGTGTGCTTGTGTGTGTGTGTGTGTGTGTCTGTCTGTCTGTCTATGTGTGTGTGTATATATATGTACAGTGTGTGTGTGTGTGTGTGTGTGTGTGTTTATATATATGTACAGTGTGTGTGTGTGTTTATATATATGTACAGTGTGTGTGTGTGTGTGTGTGTGTGTGTGTGTGTGTTTATATATATGTACAGTGTGTGTGTGTGTGTGTGTGTGTGTTTATATATATGTACAGTGTGTGTGTGTGTGTGTGTGTGTGTTTATATATATGTACAGTGTGTGTGTGTGTGTGTGTGTGTGTGTGTGTGTGTGTGTGTGTGTGTGTGTGTGTGTGTGTGTGTATCTGCATTTGTTGTTGTTTACCATCTGAGCTCTGAGAAGCACCTGGTCCTGCCCGGAGCCCTTGAGGCCGTTGCCTAGCAGCAGGGTCTGCTGGGAAACCCTGTTTCTCACGGGAGCCGCGCTACGATTGGCTCGTACCAAACCGGCTGAGCCAATGAGGGGATGAGACGTGGATACCTGGTGGAGAAGGGAATGTTCATTATTAATTTGACCAAAAGTGTGTGTGTGTGTGTGTGTGTGTAGGTGTGTGTGAGTGTGTGCGTGTAGGTGTGTGTGTGTGTGTGTGCGTGCATGTAGGTGTGTGTGTGTGTGTGTCTGTGTGTGTGTGTGTGTGTCTGTGTGTGTGTGTGTGTGTGTGTGTAGGTGTGTGCGTGTAGGTGTGTGTGAGTGTGTGCGTGTGTGTGTAGGTGTGTGTGTGTGTATGTGTAGGTGTGAGTGTGTGTGTGTGCGTGCATGTAGGTGTGTGTGTGTGTATGTGTGTGTGTGTGTGTGTAGGTGTGTGTGAGTGTGTGTTTTATCTGTGTGTACTAAGGGTGGAAACCAAAAGTTGTTACTAGACCAGTTTTTTCAGTATAATGATTTATCAAGGTATTGTACGTTTTTTCATCCGTCCGTCCGGGCCATTTTCAAAAAAAAATGTTCAATGCTGTACGTGTGTGTATTTGTGTGTGTGTGTTTGTGTGCTTATATACGTTTGCATGCGCGCGTGTGTGTGTGTGTGCATATGTGTGCGTGTGTGTGTGTGTTGTTACCTGTCTGCCCGGTGGACTTGCCGGCGAGTGAAAGGGCGTGATTGGTGTAGAAGTCGCCGTAGAAACCGGCCTTGTTGCGTTCCCATTGGTCAAACCAGTGGTTGACAACGAGGAAGTCTTTGTCGTTGCCATTGCCGCTATGCCACTCGCTACTACCACGTTAGAAGTCGTAGAAGAAGAAGAAGTAGGATTACAGGAAGTGGAAGATGCCTGTGTTTTGGGAGTTGTAGTTTTTGACACTCCCGTATTTGTAGGCGATTTCATTGGTATCGGTAAGGGAAGAATCGGCCTAGAATACGTCCTTAAGGCTGGTATAGCTGTCGATGTGAGCTTGGGAGGTGGCGGTACTAAAATGTGCGGAGATGTTGATGATGCTGTTGCCGTGGTTATTTTGTTGTTGCCGTGTGACATCGCGGATACGGACGGGGCGGGGGTGAGCGGGGGAGGGGGGGAGGAAGTGGTCGGCACGGGAACAGCGGTAGAATCGACGAATAGCATCGTAGGGTTAGGGGTTAGCCGCGGTGGGCTAGGAGTGGTTGGTGTGTTTGTAGTTTGCTTTTTCGTTGCATTTGTGTTTGCAGCGGTTGTGTTTGTGTTTGTAGGGGTCGTTGTTGGGAGGGTGGGAGGCTGGGCAGAAGTGGTAGAAAAAGAAGAAGAAGAAGAAGAAGAAGAAGAAGAAGAAGAAGTGGAATTCTGGAGGTTGGTTCCGTTGGTGACATCGCCGCGTTCCGCTTGGCTCTGACGAACAAGAAGCTCCCGGTCCATCATTCAACACTTCAGCAATCTGTGGAGAGAGGGATGAGATACGTGTTAGATAGATAGATAGATAGATAGATAGATAGATAGATAGATAGATAGATAGATAGATAGATAGATAGATAGATAGATAGATAGATAGATAGATAGAGAGAGAGAGAGAGAGGGAGGGAGGGAGAGAGAGAGAGAGGGAGAGAAAGAGATAGATAGATAGATAGATAGATAGATAGATAGATAGATAGATAGATAGATAGATAGATAGATAGATAGATAGATAGATAGAGAGAGAGAGAGAGGGAGGGAGGGAGAGAGAGAGAGAGAGAGAGAGGGAGAGAAAGAGATAGATAGATAGATAGATAGATAGATAGATAGATAGATAGATAGATAGATAGATAGATAGATAGATAGATAGATAGATAGATAGATAGATAGATAGAGAGAGAGAGAGAGAGAGATTTAGACATGTTATACTGTATATTTTTATAGATAGAATCGGTTCGTCCTAGCCTGAGAAAAGGCAGAAAGAGTGTTTTATGGTCTCACTGTCTAACCCTACATTTTCCCATGCATGAGATCACACATGGTAAACATGTAGGGTTAGGATTAACAGGACAGCTGGGCCAATGGAAGACTGAGGAAAGACTGAGGGAAGAAAAACCTCATTGATTATATTATAATAGCGATTTTATAATGATAAAACGCTGGTTCCGTATGGGTGAAGTATTCCTTTAATGATGCATCATGGCCAGTCATTGATACTTAAGTAATTTAATCATTTTAAGGCAAGGCAAGTGTATTTATATAGCACAATTCAGACACAAGGCCATTAAAAGGGCTTTACAGGGGGCAAGATTAAAATACATTAGAAAAGCGAATGAATAGAAATAGCAGAAAAGTCTTCAGACTTGATTTAAAAGGCCACACACTACCATCTGTAGTGTTTCACTGTCTGTTCAGAGAGCCATACTGACCCACACAGGATAGCCTTACTACCAGTTTAAGCCTTCTGTTTTGTATTGGAGCCATGGCAGCAGTTGTAGAGTTACCCGTCACTGACTAAACATCCAGGGACTCGTTACTCGGGCTACGAAAATATGGCCCACTGCCCTCTTTATATCTCCTGCTGTCAACATAGCCTACTAACATTTAAACCTGCAGTGTGTAGAATTTTGGGTTTTATTTCCTAGCAGATTTTGTAGAAAGTAATTATAATATCCACAAATAAAGTTAATTTAGTGCATAATAGCTGAAAAAAATGTTTTTAATATTTTTTTTCTCTTAGAAAGGATCTCATATATGTCCATATTTCTGCATATCTTGGACCAAGGCCTAGTGCCGCCATCTTGAAAGTGTCCTAGTTGG
This sequence comes from Hyperoplus immaculatus, assembly GCA_949357725.1. Taxonomy (NCBI): domain Eukaryota; kingdom Metazoa; phylum Chordata; class Actinopteri; order Uranoscopiformes; family Ammodytidae; genus Hyperoplus; species Hyperoplus immaculatus. The sequence goes on from OX442369.1 coordinate 1,304,196, forward strand.
AATGTCATCAGGTGCATTGTTTAAAATGTAGAATTGTTCTTGTCCTTGAAGGCCACTGTAGCTTCTGTTATTATTCAAAAGGGTTGGGGTTACCCAGGGAGCGTTGCAGTGTTTCCCCCAGCGCTTTATAGCTAAGGCGGCCGCCTTAGCAACGCCAGCCTCCCGCCTTGACTACCAACCGACCCCCAAGAAAAAAAAAAAAAATTATTTAATTTTTTTTTTTTTTTTTTTTTGTGCTGCACAATTAATGTACTAGCAAGCGCGATGTGTGTGTTGTGCATGGTCATAACTGCGCGAAAGGCCGCGATTTGCGGTAAAAAGCATGTGTCTCCAAGCGTTTCTCTATCAGCTGCTCTGTGTCTGCGGCTTTGCGCGCGCGACCGTACCGCACCGCGCGCGACTACGGCATACACGCGGGAGAGTTAAACGAGCAGAAGCAAACCGAGATTTAACTGGTGGCGATAATAAACGCAGTGCAGTTCTATGGGGGTATTTAGCTCAACAGAAAGAAGTGCTCTGCAAAGCTAGAATAGTTTAAGACTCCACATCACTGTGGCAACACAACCTATCAGCGCAGAGAAAAGTTTGAAGAAGGCATGAGAGTGATGGCCCAGGCAAGTTTCAGTAAGTGTTTACAGAAGTGCCAAACTAGGCCTACTGTCTTTGAAATGCATTTAGTCATTTTAAGGGGAAAACACATTGTATTTATTATTTAAAGTTATTTTTCAAACAGCATGCTAGTGTAGGCCAAGAAGATTTATTTTCTGAATTTTCAATGCTGCTTTATTTTTATGTTTTAAATTGGGAAATACATGTTCCAAAACGACCTCTGTATTTAAAAATAAATCAAGCAAGTAGACTTAAAATAATCATTAATCGCACAACAGCCCCCATCCAAAAAGGAACTTTAAAAAGTTGTATTTGCACTTTGATGTGCATACACATGTTAAATGTATGGTCCATTATTTGTATTTAGTGTGTCTGTATAGTATTGCACCAAAACAGTAGAAGTTTTCTTTAATTGTGCTTTGTACTGTCTGTACGTTTACACATAATTTGTACCTGCACATAGCAAACAAAATTGCACAACTGTAAGGTCAGTGTCTGTTTTATTTTTGTATTCAAATAAACAGTTGTTTATTTCTTTACGGCGCATTGGCATCTTTGAGCAAAATACCCCTAAAATTTTCGCCGCGGCGCTTAGCGCCGCGCCTCCCCTAGCACAGGGCAGTGACCACCTTGACTAAGACATTTCCTGGGGGAAACACTGCGTTGCATTCTAGAACTTTGTAGAACTTTCTTGATGATGTCATATTACACACTGCACCTTTAAGAAAAGTTATATTTTTATTCATTCGCTTTTTTCTAATGTGTATTATGTATTTTAATCTTTTTTTTTTAAACCTTTATTTCTACATATTACACACTGCACCTTTAACCTTTATTTCTCCAGGTAAATCCCATTGAGTCCGAAGACTCTTTTCAAGGGAGACCTGTTTTCCTTTCCCACGTTACCATTCACACACACATTCATACACCGATAGCAGCAGGCTAACTATCGACATTCACACGAGGCAAGGTGGGTGAAGTGTCTTGCCCAAGGACACAACAACCATGACACAGGTGGCAGGGCGGGGATCGAACCTCCAACCCTTTGATCATCGGCCGACCCGCTCTACCACCTGAGCCACAGTCGCCCCAAATCTTGCCCCTGTAAAGCACTTCGAATGGCCTTGTGTCTGAATTGTGCTATATAAATAAAATTTGCCTTGCCTAAGATTTGTAAATGTAATAAAATGTGACAATTAAGGTTTTTTTATTGTTATGAAGTGAATTTTATACATGAGAACTAAGGAGACGCAAATGCAAAATGTACATATCAAATTAAGGGCGAGACAATGCAGGGAGGAGCATTGTTTAATTCAAGCAAGCATTGGTCTTATCAAAAGTTTGTTTGTTGTAGTGTGTGTGTGTGTGTGTGTGTGTGTGTGTGCGTGTGTGTCTGTCTGTTTTGAATGGGCCTAAAGTTTTGAACAATACAGGAGAATAAATAGCCTACTACTGCATTATATTATATTATATTATATTATATTATATTATATTATATTATATTATATTATATTATATTATATTTGTGTCACCCTGAACCTGAATTTTGTATTTTTCTTTCCATAAATACAGACATTTTCCGCCATAAATTGATGCAAAAAAAAAAAATCAGCAAGATACGTGATATTGAGTTTTTTGATGCTCAATATTTTCGGAGTGAAAATTAACCCTCAAACCCCCAGCGAAACCGAACGCCATGTGTGCAAAATCTGGACGAAACTGTTATCAAAAGTGTGTTTCTAGTTGGCGTGTGTGCGCGTGTGTGTGCTTGAGTGCGTGTGTGTGTGTGTATGTGTGTGTGCGTGTGTGTGTGTGTGTGTGTGTGTGTGTGTGTGTGTGTGTGTCTGTCAAGTCTGCAACATCACCACGCGCAAGAAGCAGGTGCCATTCCACATCTGGCCTGCTAACTATATAGACCCGCCACACACACACACACACACGCACACACACACACACGCACACACTCAATTCTCGCCTATTAGCACATTAAGACGTTACCAGTTACATTTGCATCTCGCTCGCTGAGGTGACAGTTAGGCCACAGATCACGCATGTGTCTGCAAAAAAAAGATGGAGCTACTAGGCCGCTATGCTTCAAGTAGTCTCACGATACGATAATAACATTTGGGGGGAAACTGTCACGTTCGTCCCCCCCCTTTCAAAGCGTAAAAGCTATTCGTTCACCTACCCTGTGTGTATTTGGCGATGTCCTTTAGCTTACTCCTGGTGGCGTAGTCCATGCGAAAGGGAACGCATTTGTTTGATAAAAAAAGTCAGTTGGTATATTATCTGATGAGCGGGTCTGAGCTCTCTCTCTCTCTCTCTCTCTCTCTCTCTCTCTCTCTCTCCTCTCTCTCTCTCTCTTTTAGCAAAGGGGCGACAGAGCAGAAATGGGCGTGTATTGGAGATTTCACTTCCTACTCTGACAGCGCATAGAGTCTGTTGTGGTGTGGTGTGTGTGGAGTGCACGTCACTACAAAATAATCTAACCTACAATTATCTGTCTTTAGCGTTGATGCAGCAGGACAGAATAAAGCGTTACAAGTTGCATTGACACACACACACACACACACACACACACACAGGCCCTGGTTGTGATGTGTCTGTGTGTGTGTATGTGTGTGTCGCACTTTGATTAGGATTTAATCTCACAGCTCAAACCACCAGGTTTTTTCCCCTTTCCCACCGTGAAGTAATCCGCAAATCAAGCATCCATAGGCGGGTAGGTTGAGTAGAGTTTCTCGGTTGGACGGTGGACCTCCAGGGTTTTTCTCACCTACCGGCTCGGTGGTGGGATTGAGGCCGGCTTGAGAAGCCTGTGAAGCGGATACGAACGGCCTGGTTAGTCCGCTGCTGCTGGGTGCTGGAGAAATGCAATGGATGGCAGTTTTTTTTTTTTTTTCTTTTTTTTGCAGAGAGACAGAGGCGAGACAGCACCACTCAGAGTTTAGGAGGACTAGAAAGATTCACTTACTGTACACAGCAGCATGAATAGCATTGTGATAACTGCATAATAACATTGGTATTAGGCCTGTCCTAGTAATGCATTTCGGCGCTTATAGCCTACAGTTTAGGCCTACTACTGTAGTTTAGGCCAACTAACAAATAAGACAATATTCCAAACACAAAATTATTATTGGTTTAATCAGAGATGGAGGAAGCATTCAGATCCTTTACTGAAACAAAACAGCAATGGTATCATGATATTCCCTGAAACATTAATTTAATATTCAAAAGCTTAAACTCTTCGTAATTAATCCCTGGAAACCTTTTTTTTCATTTTTGTTTCATTCACTTTGTAATATCGGAGTATTTTGTGGCATCTAGTGGTGAGATTGTGGATGTCAACGCTCCCTCGCTAACCCCCTCTCTTTGGGGAGAATTTACAGAAGCTACGGTGGCCTTCAAGGACAAGAAGCTATAGTTACTAAAGATGGCATCATCCACCACTGCCTCAAGTCTTTCCACAATATCAAGTGATGAGGTGAAGATGTATTTAGTTATTTATTCTATAGTACTTCTTCTTCTTCTTGGTCTTCCAACAGGTGCATTTCCCCAGGACGCCCACTATATATAAAAACGCGTAAGGCCGTTAATTTTTTCTGTTCTGTGACACTGTAGAAACATGGCGGTGCAACATGGCGGCCTCAGCGCCCCGCTCCTATGTAGATATAAAAGGCTCATTCTAAGGTCATAAAAAACAATCTATTACACTTTGATGAAAATATAGCCTACTTATGAATATTATATTCCATTTCTAACAATTGTGTTCTGAAAATACATGACACACACTGCACCTTTAAGTGTGTCCTTTGGACAAAATTGTTAGTGTTTTTACTATACGCCAGCTGTTGTTCCTGGGTGAGCGTATATCCATGACAAACGCATTAAGAAAAACTACATACAAACGGGGCTGGCGGTAGCCAGGCGCCAGGGTGGGCCGTGCCCACCCAAATGTGGGCTGTGCCCACCCAACCAAAAAAAAAATTTTTTTTTTTTTTTTTTAAGGTGGAAGTCCAGATCCACTATCGGACGGACCTGTTCATTCGCTGTCCAAGAAAATGTCAAATAAAATTCAGACAATTAATTAATACTAAAGAATATACCATTACCATGCATTGCTTCTAATTGTATTATTGGGTGGGCAGGACAGCCTGCCTCCAAGTTACCCACCCGCTTATAGTGGTCACTGGTCAGTAGAGCCAGCCCGAGGCATAAGCGGAATGAGCGGTTGTTTAGGGTCCCGACTGCCAGGGGGGCCCCCCCAATTTTTTTTTTTTTGTTTTTTTTTTTTTTAGTTTGTGTGTTTGATATCAACATCATATTATGTAAATGTAAATTATCATACAATAAAAGGAATACAATGTTTTGGTAGATAGTTATTATCTTAATAATTGAATCAGTTCATCTGGGAGGTAATCCGAGGTTAACTGATCACATCACGTTCAAGTCCATGGCATGCACAGTGTGTATTGAGTTTATTTAAAAATATTTGAAAATGGGGCTGCCCTCAGTTGCCCAAGCACTGTGTATACTGTAGTCTATAGCCTATTTCAGCCTCGTCTGTGGAAAAAAAGATAACTGGACAACAGAGTTATTCTGCTTCGTTCCTCTCACTGCATTTAAATTAATTCATTATATTACAGAAAAATATGTCCCGTAAAAGAAAAAGAGCACCAAGCCCATCACAGAGGACCCTGCATAATGTTTTATTTCAAATGTATATTTCTATGGAAAATCCATGTGTCTTTCTTCAATAGCTTCTAATTCATCCGACCCAGTGTCTCCAAATTATTTGTTCACACAAAATTCCTCAGATTTAGCCTCTTAATCTTCCTCTCAAAGGGCACCAGATTCATGCATTTCACTTAAAACGTAAAAAAAAATCTCCCGGGGGGGCATACCCCCGGACCCCCCTAGCAGGGTCGTGGCCTCGGCTGGCTACTATTTTCACCCAGCTGGACATCAGAGGCAATAGTGGAAAGTAGTGTGTATAGTATATAGCTCTGGACTACCACCATCCAGGTTGCCCAGTTAATACTGCGATTAAGAAAAATAGATACATTATGTTGTATATAATGTATATTATATGTTATTCATAAACATTTTGGGAAAAAAACGTGCAAGAATCAAATCTCCCACACAGCAACACTCAACGTTTATTTGCATATTGTGTTCTACACAATTCACAGTAAATGTGCCAAAAAGCAGACGCAGAGATCTTACAAGGGCAAAAAATTTCTGCTCGCGCACTCTGCGCGCGCTCGCATCTTCGTTCTCCCTGAAAAGTGTGCCCACCTAAAATTTCTACAGGCCCACCCAAGTCTGACTTTCTAGAACCGGGCCTGCATACAAATAGCATTCTTTGCACTGATGGTCTCGTTTGCTGTTACATGTAAGTTATGATCATCAGAGGAAAATTGAGACTGTTTCAGAAATATTTAAAAGTTCCTCGTAGCACCTTTAAAAACACTCAAACATAAGCCTATGTGTTTACTTTATAAATAGCCTAGACAATCTATTAAGTGTTATGTAGTAACCTGTGACCTGTGTGTGTGTGTGTGTGTGTGTGTGTGTGTGTGTGTGTGTGTGTGTGTGTGTGTGTGTGTGTGTGTGTGTGTGTGTGTGTGTGTGTGTGTGTAATCGGATGAGCCTCGATCATTGAACAAACCTCCCACTGACTTTAATCTGAAGCGTCATTTGCACACGAACACACACAGTGAGAAACCGCTCTGCCTTCAAAATAAAATGTAGAGTTTGCAAAAATGTAGGCTACATCAGAATTAAATCAAAATGAAAAACGTTTAATTGCAAAAGCAGCGCAGGTTTCAAGGTGTTAAACAAATTAATTGAGGACAGGTAATAATGGATTCCTATATATATTTTGAATTAAAATTGGGAACACATTTTTAGTAGTTCTTTTATTCATTTTTTATTCATTTTTTATATTAACAATATATTAGACAGTAGCCTATACTCATGAACAAAGCATAATCCAAAACTCAATCAAACTTGTGCATCAGGGGGGTGCCCTTAGCTCAGTTGGTAGGGCGTCCCCCCCCATGGGCCTCGGCCAGCAGCAGACCCAGGTTCGATTCCAGCCCGCGGTCGTTCTCTGCATGTCACTCCCCTCTCTGCCCCATTCCAACTCTGTCTCCACACTGTCAATAAAGCATAAAAATGCCCGAAAAAAAAACAAAAAAAGCTTGTGCATCAGATAGGTCTTAAAGATATCTTGCCATTTTCATACAACCTGTTTTAGTCTTAAACTTGGAGGATATTCAGCTTACTTTAGTAAAATAAGCCTGAGAATTTTATTTTGAAAAGCTGAAACAAGTGAATTGTGTTGCCTTATATTGACATTGCTTTGTAGTTTAATTTTTATCTAATTTCAACTGTTTATAATTATTTTATTATTAGGCTACTACACAGCATAGCACTCTGTTTTATATAGGCTAATTCCAGTTTAAATTTGAGTAAATACTGTCTCCCTGATTGAGCCTTTTATTTTGAAAGTTATTTCAGGAACGTCCTCACTCTGCTCCGCGTGACTTGACCATTTAGTTGTTAGGGTCAACGCTCCATAGCAACCGAACGGGAAAGTTGAATTTTTCTTTCGTTTTTCAGTATTTTTTTTTGTCTTTTAATGGGTAAATATTAAGAAGATGACGCAACTCTTCCAGAAAGACAGAAGATTATGTTTGAGATAAATATAAAAAACATGCCATCGACGAAAGTTATCAAGCAGAAACCGGTGGAGGCTACAACGACAACCACACGGAAAACTAAAGCGGTGAATGTGAAGGTAAATAGCCTACAGAGCTGAGTGAACGAGAGAACTGTTCAGAAATTGCTTAGCCTACTTAATTGATTTATTGATTGAAATTCGTTTCGTTACAATTGCTCCAAGAATAGAAACTCATGTAGAAAATAAATATAACAGGCTGTAGGCTCTATGTGTGAAGAATATGTAGGTTAGGCTATAATGTGATTAAAAAGTAAATATGTAGCCTAGACTATGAACATAAGGCTACAGGCCTAGGCCTACTTAAATAATTACACAATATCAATTCTGGCGATAAATTAGAATAAAGTAAATTAATATTTATTTGGCTATTTAGGCCTTTATTGACATCAGAATAGTGTTAAAAATAGTGACGTGAATTGTGAAGCCTAGGACCATATTGTAGTCTAAATAAAATGTATTTCTTCTATCTGACAGGTTGACAGTGAACAGTCCAAGGTGCAGCAGTTGGTTCCGGCTGTGCGTAAAAGCCGCGCGTGGAGCTGCTCGCGCGCCCCACAGCAGAGAGTCACGTGCGAGGAGAGAGAGAGGGGAAAGACGGTCAGAACCTGTTGTGAACGGAGAACCAGGTCCAGTTCCACACATGGACCCATTATAAAAGGTTCGCACATGCTTTTGGGTGACCATTCATAAATATTATAAAACGCAGCCTTTCCTGGACTATATAGCAGCGCTGAACTGACATTCATGACACCTTTTTGAATTTTGTTTTTTTTGCTTAACATTTGCCTTTTAGTTAAACCTGCAGTGTGTAGAATTTTGTGTTTTATTTCCTAGCAGATTTTTTAGAAAGTAATTACAATATCCATAAGTACATTTAATTTAGTGCATAATAGCTGAACATTTTTTTTGAATCATTTATTTTTTCCCGTAGAAAGGGTCTCATATATGTCCATATTTCTACATATTTTGGACCAAGGCCTAGTGCCGCCATCTTGAAAGTGTCATAGTTGGAATGCCATCAGGTGCATTGTTTAAAATTTAGAATTGTTCTTGTCCTTGAAGGCCACTGTAGCTTCTGTTATTATTCGAAAGGGTTGGGGTTACCCAGGGAGTGTTGCATTCTAGAACTTTGTAGAACTTTCTTGATGATGTCATATTACACACTGCACCTTTAAATCAATTTCATAGACACCTGTTAAGTAGAGTACGCCATGTGAGTTGTTAATTTTGTTTGGTCTTTTGTTTGTGTGTTCGCTTTTGCAGTTATGTGTTTGTGTTCCAAAAGAAGAAATTCCTAAGCTATTATAAAACTTATTTTGCAGGGCTTTAAGTTGCAGGTTGTGTTCATATTTTATCAAGGTATTTTTTATTCAAGCCCGGTTATACACTTGGCACAGGTCATATGGCAAGGGCCTATATACAGTTTATTTAAGTATATTTTTATTACTTAAAAAATCTCAAGCATATTTGTTTACTTTATAAATAGCCTATAAAATCTATTAAGTGTTATGTAGTAACATGTGTGTGCGTGTGTTTGTGTGTGTGTGTGTGTGTGTGTGTGTGTGTATGTGTGTGTGTGTGTGTGTGTGTGTGTGTGTGTGTGTGTGTGTGTGTGTGTGTGTGTGTGTTTGTGTGTAATGTGTATAGGTTCCAACCACGGACCCATTATAAAAGGTTCCACCGCTACTAGAATAACTACAGAACGGAAGAAAGCGACAAACAGCGGCAGACATGATGCCGCTCCTGTGGACAAACGTCAGACCCACGGCGTCAAAGAGGCAGAGAGCAAAACCAGCAAATACCACACTCACAGGTGAGACAATAGAGGAGGAAAAATTAAGCCATAGTGCGTAACTTTTTCCACATAAATGATGTTGATGCATTAGTCTAGACAGTATGTGTGTGTTGGGGGGAGTCTGTGCATATTTGAGTTCAGGGTGGTTATTGTGGTTATGGAGGGAAAAAAGCTGTCCTTAAAGCTATAGTGCGTAACTTTTTCACATAAATGATGATGATGCATTAGTCTAGAGACAGTATGTGTGTGTTGGGGGGAGTCTGTGCATATTTGAGTTCAGGGTGGTTATTGTGGTTATGGAGGGAAAAAAGCTGTCCTTAAAGCTATAGTGCGTAACTTTTTCACATAAATGATGATGATGCATTAGTCTAGACAGTATGTGTGTGTTGGGGGGAGTCTGTGCATATTTGAGTTCAGGGTGGTTATTGTGGTTATGGAGGGAAAAAAGCTGTCCTTAAAGCTATAGTGCGTAACTTTTTCACATGAATGATGATGATGCATTAGTCTAGAGACAGTATGTGTGTGTTTGGGGGAGTCTGTGCATATTTGAGATCAGGGTGGTTATTGTGGTTATGGAGGGAAAAAAGCTGTCCTTAAAGCTATAGTGCGTAACTTTTTCACATAAATGATGATGATGCATTAGTCTAGACAGTATGTGTGTGTTGGGGGGAGTCTGTGCATATTTGAGTTCAGGGTGGTTATTGTGGTTATGGAGGGAAAAAAGCTGTCCTTAAAGCTATAGTGTGTAACTTTTTCACATAAATGAAGATGATTATGTATTAGACAGTGTGTGTGTGTTGGGGAGTCTTCTAGGGAAGAAGCTGTCCTGAAACTTTTTCCTTTTAAAATGAATGTTGGTTCCATTCAAGCCATTGCTAAAAGAGTTGAAACTAATTTGATTAAGCCTATCAGCTCCAAAATACTCAATATGTATTTCTCATTATAGCTGACTTCACCTTTAATTCACAGCCTAGGCTCTGTAAATGGGCATGTAAACAAAGAGGGCCCATCGTAGGTACAGCAACATGCCCAGGTAAATACAATAGTCCTGATTATCTGTGTCCCTGCTGTGTGTATAAAGGTCTAAGGCCATCTGGTGAGTGGATTAATCCCACACGTTTTACCTCCCACTGTCAGGACAGACCGGCCGCTAACGTCAACGTACACTGACAAGGAAAACATAGCACATGCTTTGGGTGACCATCTGAGATGTTTACTTAAAGCCTCTGTTAACCTGGTCTAAAATAGTAGAAATCAGTATTTAGTATTAAACCTGCAGTGTGTAGAATTTTGGGTTTTATTTCCTAGCAGATTTTGTAGAAAGTAATTATAATATCCATAAGTACGTTTAATTTAGTGCATAAGAGCTGATTTTTGTTTTTTAGAATTATTATTTTTTTCCTCAAAAAGGGTCTCGTATATGTCCATATTTCTCCATGCTTTGGACCAAGGCCTTGTCACCGCCATTTTGGAAGTGTCATAGTTGGAATGTCATCAGGTGCATTGTTTAAAATTTAGAATTGTTCTTGTCCTTGAAGGCCACTGTAGCTTCTGTTATTATTCTAAAGGGTTGGGGTTACCCAGGGAGCGTTGCATTCTAGAACTTTGTAGAACTTTCTTGATGATGTCATATTACACACTGCACCTTTTAGTTGCAGGTTGTGTTCATGTTTTATCAAGTTTTTTTTTTAATTCAAGCCAGGTTATACACTTGGCACAGGCCATATGGCAAGGGGATACTGTATATACTTCTATACAGGTAAGAATGTGTGCATGAATGGTAACTTGTAAATGGGAACAGGTCTCCCTTGAAAAAGAGTCTCCGGTGTCAACGGGATTTACCTGTATAAATAAAAAGTTAAAAAACAAGTAAACCAGTATTCACAAAATCAGATGGCACCTTACTTGGTGTCAAACATATCTAAGAGTCCAAAAAGTGCAAAAGAAATTAAAGTATTTGTTACCAATGTGACAGATGACCCGCTTTGTTATAAAAGTCAAATTAAACAGAGGGTTTTGGTGCCTGTAGTGAGAAAAGTGAGATCTTAAGGCTGTAATAATCAAGCAGAGAGCATTTAATAATCAAGCAAAGGAGTATTCTATCAAACAACAGAGGCTTCATGTTCTATCCAGTAAGAACATGGAGGTCCATCCGACCCAGGAAGCCCCGCGGTGACTTTCTGAGAAGAATGGCCCCGATCAGATGGCAAGTCACATCTTAAATACAAGTCAGTTTAGCATAGCAAGAATGCTGTGTGTTTCAATTGGCAGTCAGGTGAGGGGGAAAGGGGGTGGGGGAGGGCTCAGAGACAGACTGTTTACTGTTGCAGGGGGGGTATCCAAGTGAGGGGGGAGGGAGGGGGGGAGGGGAGGTACAGTCTGAGTACTCTTCAATACACATTTGAGGAATACACCCCTTAGACATACAGGAGTATGAAGACAAATACAATGTTTCCTATTGCATTAATAAGCATTCCAACATTCAGTATCTGCCACCACACTGCCTTTTATTTTTTGTTTTATTTTTTTAAGTTTGTTTGTTTGTTTGTTTGTGAAAAAAGAAAAAATCTATAATAAACAGAGGTTTAGCTCTCTCCTATTAGGACTAAAATAATAGATCCATTCCATTCCATCCAGATCCATTGTTTTTCTTTTCTCTGTTTCAGCTCCAAAGCTTTCACCGTCATCCCCCCGAACCCCAAGAAGAGGAAAGAGATCCAGAAAAGTGAGTCGCCATCTTTGTGTGAATGAAATTTTCATTTTCATTTCATTTAACTTTTATTCATCCTCCAGAGACCAATTGAGGGCTGACCCTCATTTACAATGACGTCGAGTTCAAACAAATTCAAAGGAAAAACAACAATACATAAACAATATTCAATGCAAATACATCAAATACACAACAACAGGTGAAGAGAGAAAAACAATTGAAACATTTACACAGTGGTGAAGATTAAGTGGTAGCAATTAAAATTAAATGGGTGAAAGTACAATATAGCCTAATTAAAACAGTTACAGGTAGAGTTTGGCAGATTTAAAATAGTTTGTTTAAATTGGTTAAAGGATATGAAGTTATTTAGTTTAATTTGTTGCTGTAAATTGTTCCAGGAGTCAGGGGCACTGAAGCTAAAAGCTGTCTTTCCCAGCTCAGACCGGGCCTGTGGGACATAAAGCATAAGCATGTCAGTGGAGCGGGTCTGATAAAGCCCATCTGAGATTTGCAGCAATTCAGTTAAATAACGAGGAAGCTTCCCGGTCAAGGCTTTGTAAATAAAAAATAGACCCAGCGTTCCAATCCCCATACTTTCTGCTATTTAGTACGGTACGAAAAAGATTTAGGATGTCCCGATTCTTGTGGTCAGATTTAGTATGGTTAGAAAGACCCAAATGTCGACTACATCCGGCCAAGATTTTAAGTGTTAAAAAACAGCATGCTATTTGGGCGACTCTGACCCACAATCCAGTGCGCACCGGAAGTGACGTCACATCGACGAAGCCTCCATATGAAAACAAACGGGGATGTGACGGATATAAAAGCAAGAGGCAAGATCAAGGCGCAATGTTATGATGAAATAAATAAGTAAAAATATGTCCCAAATGTATGCCCTACTGCATCTTGACTATATTATTTTTATGATCAGATGTAGTGTGTAGAATAGAGAAAAGAAAGACCCTGCATTCCAAATCACATACTCTTTCTTTTTACTACACTACATATTAAAGTACAGAAGAGTTTAAGGGCCACGGGAGGGAAAAAGAAAATCAGATGAGGAAGTTTTTTTTTTTCATTATGTCGAGAAATACAATTGACGTGCATGTATTGGGACATCCTAAACCTTTTTCTGGCATACTAAATGGTAGGGAAGTATGGGGACTGTAACACAGGTATCATTGTGTTTCCATGTTGTCTCTATTGTGTCGTGTGTGATTGGTTGAACAGACGCCGCGGCCGAACTCGCAGCTTTAGAAGAACTCCGTCTGAGCCGAGCGATGGCCTACGTGTCCATTAACCCCAGCAGTGTTGGTGAGAAGCACACACACACACACACACACACACACACACACACACACACACACACACACACACACACACACACACACACACAATGTTGTGCGCACACATAGTACGGACAGATATTCACAGATTTTGACAACAAGCGTTCTCCAGAATCACTGACTCCACCTTAAATATGTTTACTGTGGTCCATGTCTCTGATTGTGTGCATGTGTGTGTGTGTGTGTGTGTGTGTGTGTGTGTGTGTGTGTGTGTGTGTCTGTGTGTGTGTGTGTGTGTGCGTGCGTGCGTGCGTGTGTGTGTGTGTGTGTGTTTATTGACAGGAGGCTGTTTGAGTCTGGAGGAAGTTCGTTTAAAGCAGCAGCAGGATATGATGCAAGCCAAGAGGAAACCCAAACCGGTCAGACCATTTATAATTCAGACAGGCAGACAGACAGACAGACAGACAGACAGACAGACAGATAGATAGATAGATAGATAGATAGATAACTATATACATAGACAGACAGACAGATAGATAGATAGATAGATAGATAGATAGATAGATAGATAGATAGATAGATAGATAGATAGATAGATAGATGGATAGATAGATAGATAGATAGATAGATAGATAGATAGATAGATAGATAGATAGATAGATAGATAGATAGATAGATAGATAGATAGATAGATAGATAGACGGACGGATGGACGGACGGACGGACGGACGGACGGACAGACAGACAGAAAGACAGACAGATAGATAGATAGATAGATAGATAGAAAGATAGACAGACAGACAGACAGACAGACAGAACTTTTAATTTCAATTAATTGTGTGTATTGTGCTTCGTTGTTTCAGATCAAGGTGATGGAGAGTACGCCCGTCCTGAGAAGTTGATCGTCAAATTATCAGTTATGATTTGAAACAAAATGTAAATTATATATGTGTAGAAAATATGAATGTACACTTTACTTTACACTGTTTGTTTACAAGGATTTCATACAGCCACAGACAAAAACATTTTGTATATAAGTGTTTAGTGTGTTTGTGTGTTTGTAATTTGTATATAATGTGTCTATGTGATGTACAAATCATACAGTTAAAGCTGGGGTATGTGATTTCTGATTGGTCAAAGTTAACATGAGCTGTACACTTTGACCAATCAGAGCGAGGCTCCGATTCCCTGTTCTTATTGGCTGTTGGGCCTGTCCATTCACTTTGGCACGACTTTGTTGGTGTAGAGCGTGTCAGGGAGGGACCATAGGGGAGGGACCAAAGAGAACAAGTGGAGCGGTTGAGGTATTTGGATTCGAATCTCTATCCCAACTGCCATTTTCTCCCCAAATCCTCCACCCCAGCTTTAAAGGGTTAGTTCACCCAAATAATTTTTTTATTTTATTTTAATATTACTCAACAGTTTGAGTATTTAGAGGATTTAATTATCTTTCTTTCGCACCAAGTATTGTTATGATATAATCAGTTCCACAATTAATTTTTTTGTGAATTTTGGTCTTTTTTTTTGCAACAATATAGTGTTTTAATCATGATAGAAGTCTGATATCCTGTTTCTGGTTCGAGCTTTCGACAGCTGTTGATGAGGCTCATGGGTAATGTGATGTGTTGAGCACCTTTTAACAAACCAAACTTTATTCGCCAAAAACAAAGTTGGCAATTTACTACGACTAAAAAAAAACTCTGTTACAATTCCTAATTTTAGTCATAAGTGTCATGAACAATATTTGTAGCTAAATTGACTAAATTAGAGTAAAAAGGACTCGCTACCTAGAAGATTTTTGCATTGAGTTTCGAGTTAGATTTTTAAAGGTGCAGTGTGTAATATGACATCATCAAGAAAGTTCTACAAAGTTCTAGAATGCAACGCTCCCTGGGTAACCCCAACCCTTTAGAATAATAACAGAAGCTACAGTGGCCTTCAAGGACAAGAACAATTCTAAATTTTAAACAATGCACCTGATGACATTCCAACTATGACACTTCCAAAATGACGGTGACAAGGCCTTGGTCCAAAGTATGGAGAAATATGTATACATATGAGATCCTTTCTAAGGGAAAAAAATATATTCAAATTTCAGCTATTATGCACTAAATTAAATGTACTTATGGATATTATAATTACTTTCTACAAAATCTGCTAGGAAATAAAACCCAAAATTCTACACACTGCAGGTTTAAAATAGTATATTTTTTTAATGTATATCTACTCTGACAGTCATTAACAATGCCTGTAAACCATTGAACTACTAAAATAAATCCCCTTTAGTAGTTTAAAAGCTGTTTCGATTTGCACACAGACAGACTTCACTTCTCTACCTGATTCAAGGTGTGGCCTATGAGCACTTCATCACACCATTCTTACATAAGTGTATCAGAGGGGATTGGCAGTGTTGTGTAAGTGGGCTGCATGTCACTACTGTACATATACCAGGCTATCTATTCTTCATATGAGGCACGTTTAGTTTTATTTATTTATTTATTTAAATTGTTCACTTTGCACTTTGGAATGTATAAAAGATTTTGTATATTAATTTTTTTTTTTTTTTTTTCGTTTCAGTAATTTTGGAAAAACCTGGCAAAATTTTTTATTTGGTTATGTATAAATATAAATGTCTACATAAAAAATGATTTATTGAATTCAGCCGTAAACATAATTAAATGGGTTAAGGTTACTCGTTATTTTTAGGGAGTGAATAAAACTAATTGCATGTAATTCTCGTATCAACCACTGGAGGGCGTTTTGTGCCTATTTCAAAGGCAGTGAAAGTGCAAAGGGTGGGATGCTGAAAATGACCACACAGCATATGGTGTAAATCACGACTGAATACTAGCCTGTGTGGTACCCTTAAGAAATGAACTGTCCCTGCGTTCCAATCCCCATACTCCCCTTCTATTTAGTATGCCAGAAAAAGATTTAGGATGTCCCAATACATGCACGTCAATTGTAGTGTGCTGAAAATACATAAATGCCCCCACTAACTCCAATAGCATTTTGGAGTATTCGTCTTTATTCTTGACATTTCTCAACATAATGAAAAAAAAAATCTTCCTTATCTGATTTTTTTCCCCTCTCCTGTCTGTGGCTCTAAAACTCTTCTGTACTTTAGTATGTAGTGTAGTAAAAAAGAAAGAGAAGCTATGTGAATTGTAACGCAGGGTGTTATTAAATATATAAAGGCTATGTAGATATATTATAGTCAGATTGTAAAACATTTAAATAATAGCAGTTAGATAAGGTTACAGCTAAATATCTTCAAATTATGGACAGTTGCTTGAAATTACGTTTGTTTTAATTTTTCTTTTAGGATATTTAATGTCAAATTGTAAGGCTCTGCATCACACACACACACACACACACACACACACACACACACACACACACACACACACACACACACACACACACACACACACACACACGTGAGAGATATTGCAATATCTGTAGTTTTTATAAGCAGCTGTAGTTGTTTTTGCGACGCCATCACTGTAGTTCAGTCGACACGCAATTCGGTGACGCTGATGTTGCGTTCAAGGAATCCTCGTAGAGTTCAAACGGTTCATGCCAGTAAAGTTACTTCAGTGGTGAGTCAATTTTATTATGAATGGAAACATGTGCAGGCCTGTATTCAGTTTTTTTTCAACTCAACGCGGCTCCTGTTGCAAAAGTTTATCTGTTTTAATTTAGAAATTAATCAGCATGCAATAATTGTGGATATATACTTACGTCATGCACTGATGGGAACATATGATTATTAAAAAAAATATATATATATGTATGTTTTTTTTTGCATGTATCTTTTATTATTATTATTATTATTATAATTATTATTATTATTATTATTATTATTATTATTATTATTATTATTATTATTTTTTTTTTTTAAGTGGTTCCTTGTACAAACCCTAGCCTGTAAAGTGAGGAGCTCTAGAACATTATTATAACTGTAGCAACACTGTAGAATTCCCACGTGGACAAATCTTAGCACTTCCACTCACTAACCTTAGCTTTTGTGTTAGGCCTAGAATTGCTAATGACAATTTAGTTCGACATTGTAGTGAAGGGCTATATACTAATTATGAAAAAAAAACAGTCAAAATAGCACTAAATTGCGAAGATTTTGACATATTAAAATGAAGTAATTTGGATGGATTGGCCTATGTGTGCGCTTATAGGGCTACCCTCATAAGAAAACAATGGTGGATTAATGAAACATTTTCAAACAAAGACAATGTTGTTTGGAACATTGTAGGCAAGGCAAGGCAAGTTTATTTATGTATCACAATTAAGAAATAGGCAATTCAAAGTGCTTTACAGGTAGCATAACAAAAATACATTAACAATTAAGACGTAAGAAAACATTGTTGATGCATTTAAGACACATTGTAAAAAAAATTAACAATGATTATTTAGTTCGACATTGTAGTGAAGGGCTAAACTAATAAAAATAATGTCAAAATAGCACTAAAGGGCGAGGATTTTGACGTATAAGAATCGAGTTTTTGGTGGATTAGATTTTGAATTAGGCCTATGTGGGCACTTTTTAACTTTTTTGTCGTATCGTCCGTCCATTTTTCCCACGGCCCGTGAATGCGTCGTGACTGTGAGGCTGCTCAGCGGATCTTTGTGCGAACGGTCGCAGTTAGCAACAGACCGACAGCAACCAACACACACAAACAAAATAAGGACCAGAAGACCCCGAAAACGACCATTTACGGCGATTATACGGTGACCGCGACGGCCTTAGCATGGTAAGAAACCCCCCTGCTTATGTGATTACAGGCCCCTTGGCGTTATTTTGACTCTAATAATCAATTTTTACCGATAGCTAATTTTGTGGCTAATGCTAAAACGGCTAGCGAAGTGTTTTCCTGACTCATTATTGAAGCTAAGGGCTGCCATTTTACACCAACAACACTGGCATTTAGTGTGTCCTGTCCTAGCCAGTGCAGCTAGCTCACCCGAGACAGTGTGTGTGTTTCAATATAGCCCTAATATCACGTGTGTTTTTAAATGATTATAAAACACCGTTCAAATGGAGGCTGTATTTTGATCCCAAGCGCTCAAGGCTGGGAAGCTAACGTGGCTAACGTGGCTAGCAGCGTTGGCGTAGCACAATCTGACACCATTCTCGTTTCCCAATACAGCTATTTTACAAGAAGTGGTTCGTTTATAGGTTTATTGTCTTGTTTGGGATGTTTACGGATGTTTTTATGTAGCTAACGATGCTACAGCTAATCAAAATATCATTGACAAGCTACCTTCGGGGTCTCAAAAGCATTAAAAAAAATAGCATTGGCTTTTATATTCTCAAAAATAAGGCCTTAAAAGTATTGAATTTCGCCCTCAAAGTATTCAATTTCCTCTCCTAAGGTCTTACATGTTCTGATTGCCTTTCTAAATACTCAGAAGGGTCGTGATGCAAGAAAGAAGCACGTTTGGATTTTGTTATTGAGATTACACACACACTTCACAAAGCTATCGTTACAGTTTTTCAATGAGGGTTTATTAAACATGTTATTAAGTACGAATACTTTACAAATATACGTCTGTATTTCCATTTTATCCATCCTACGTTTGCCAGTATGGCGTGAGGTTGGTGTTATCTGTAATTTGAAGTTGCATTCAGAACGTGATAAAAAGTTCAAAATTTTTAACCGTCGAGAAAAAAATGCTAGTTTGTAACCAACAGTAATTTATTCCGTCACAATTGCCCAGATCATTAAAAAAAAAGACGATATATAAAATATAATCCTAGGAAGAATGCTTGTTTCTTAAAGGTGCAGTGTGTAATATGGCATCATCAAGAAAGTTCTACAAAGTTCTAGAATGCAACGCTCCCTGGGTAACCCCACCCCTTTAGAATAATAACAGAAGCTACAGTGGCCTTCAAGGACAAGAACAATTCTAAATTTTAAACAATGCCCCTGATGACATTCCAACTATGACACTTTCAACATGGCGGCACTAGGTCTTGGTCCAAAATATGCAGAAATATGGACATATATGAGACCCTTTCTAAGGGGAAAAAAAATATTCAAAACATTTTTTTCAGCTATTATGCACTACATTAAACATACTTATGGATATTATAATTATTTTCTACAAAATCTGCTAGGAAATAAAACCCAAAATTCTACACACTGCAGGTTTAATGGGAGCCAGTTCCCCTAGTTAATAAAAATAAGAATATATTGAATAAGTTAACACACATGTTGTTTGAGAAAAGTAAATGAGGAAATATATTGTATAATTACTGACGAAATGTTATTTTATTTTGAAAATCAGTTACAAAATTTGAATCAATGCAGGTGAATTTTTTTAATGTGACATTCTTACTTTGAATTGAAGCCGTGTGTGATCTGGTTTTAACCCGTTAACACAACGGAAAAGTTAACTTAAAACCGTATAAGTGACAAAAATAAATGATTTTTTCTTAGTCCATACTTTTACTCTCAAAACAAACGTGATTGATTGAGCAGTCTTGAAGTTTAAAAAAAAAGCATTTTTTGTCCATAAAAGGCTCGCCATTTTTCCTCCTGTGTAATATCTCAGTAATGATGAGGCTTAATTTTACATGTGTAGACACGTCTTATCCCCTCAGTCAGTGTGTGTGTGTGTGTGTGTGTGTGTGTGTGTGTGTGGGGGAGTATCTGTGTGTGTGTGTGTGTGTGTGTGGGAGTATCTGTGTGTGTGTGGGGACCATTGAGATGTATGTATGTTGGTATTCAGAGTTGTAGACCTTCTAGTGAAGAATATATAATATATTTGTATATTTTATTGTGGTGAAAAATCTCCAGACTTGTCTATAGTTACATAACAGTGTCTGACTCCATCCATCATATCCTTTGGAATTTGAGAGAAGCTTTTCAGAATAAAATATAAAAAATCAAATACAGATTGCACTGGGAGACAGAGAGTTTTCCTATGTCATATTTAAAGCTACAGTGCGTAACTTTTTTTTCATATTAATGAATGTAATTTACTTTCAAGCAATCGCCAAACGAGTTGATTGAGCCCATCAGCTCCACAAAACTCTCTCTGTATTTCTCAGTATGGCAGCGTTTACAAACTGGTGTCCCCCCCCTCACTGACACTGGTGCAGGAGCTCAGAAAAATCCCAAGAAGAGCCCAAGAAATGTTTCAGTTGTTGATTCTACTGCTAAGAAAGAAAAAACCTGGACGTACAGCAGAAGGTATAAAATCCATGTGCCATCACTTGAAGGCTTTACCTCATGTAGATGCAAAGTGTAGTCAAATTAATCTTTCTCTGCTTAAAATCATATTGGAGCTCATGGCTGACATCTTTCTGCATTAGTGTCTGGCACAGAGAGTGACTTTCATCAGCAATACTACTACTATCAGCAAACTGTCAACACTCTGTCACTATTAGAAATGATGGGCTTGTTGATATTATGCTCAAAACGGGCAAGAATTCACTTTGCTCCCGATGAAAGCAGCATTTAAAGGAATACTTCACCCAGACGTAACCGGCGTTCTATCATTATGAAATCACTTTTATAATCTAATGAATGAGGTATTCTTCCCTCAGTCTTCCCTCAGTCTTCCCTTGGCCCAGCTGTCCTGTTATTCCTAACCCTACATGGTAAAATGTAGGGTTAGACATTGAGACCATAAAACACTCTTTCTGCCTTTTTCTCAGGCTAGGATGAACCGATTTCTCAATAATTTTTTTTTGCACATTTATACTACATAGGATCTCAGAGTTCAAACACCTTCATATTTCCACAGGTGAATTAGGTCTTTAAGTATATGATGGTGTCATTTACAGGGTTTTTCCTGGCTCAGAATGGGCCTTTGGGGGGTGAGAACACGGGACAACTTGTTTGGGGTCGCGACTGCAACGGTAAAAGCGAAAAGTTTGTGAATGTTAAGAGCGGCGTGGGCTTGAGAAAGGGGAGTTTCAATGATCGTTTTATTACGATAATTTTGTTTTCTTTTGACCGAGGGAAGCCGTAATATAAATTTAAATGCAATCAATCGCCCAGCCCTTTTGGAGAGGTTTTAAATAGCGTAATATATTCTCAATTTTTATCATTTTGGCGCTGGTGGTGATTTTTCTTTGGGGGAGGCATAACACCGCTTTGGGGGGGGGCGGCGAAAATTTCTCTATCCAGGAAAAACCCTGATTTAGACAGCAGAAGCAATGCAAAAAGCTGCCCCACCATTTTGATGATTCTGTCGACCAGTCAACGGACAGCAGTGTGGAGCTGCTCCACCCCTTTAGGACAGCTTGGTACCCCCATGAAAGGGGGGCCAAAAAGAAGTACTTATTTTGGTACCCTTTCCTACTTTTGACAGTGGAAATGCAAATAAAAGCGTGCAAAGATGAACCAAACCAGTAGATGGAAATGAGCCTTTATTGGACTTCCAGGTGATGACTGGGTTATCTTTTTTCCCACAATATATATATATATATATATATATATATATATATATATATTTTCACAACATAAACAAACAACCACCTGCACCATCACAACATACAATCTATCCCGTGTTCCCATCGACGACTGGCTCATTTAACAATAATGCTTCTAGACAAATTGTACATTTAAACCTCACCTTCATTCAACTAGTGGTTTCTACACTAAGAAAACCTCTTTACAGCCCTCGTAGTGCACTGGGTATTACAACATCTAAAGGAACCAGAGTGTGTCAAACTCATAGTCGTGTGTGTGTGTGTGTGTGTGTGTGTGTGAGTGAGTGAGAGAGATTTGCTGAGGAAGGAGGGAGGAAGAGAGAGAGACCGGTCAATGCGATTACAGCGGTCACTGTGTGTGCTAAGCTAACCTGGTCCAACAACCCATTACCCTACATTTCATACATGCAAAAAAAAAACACTACAACACACTTGAAGGTGCAGTCAGTGATTCTGGAGAACGCTTGTTGTCATAATCACTTTGTCAAAATCAGTGAATATCTCAAGATCTGCTACCTGTCCGTACTGGGCATGCGCTGAAAACAACAGGTAGCGGATCCTCTTGTGGAGAAATTAAAGGTGCTGTAAGCGGAATGGTTCTTTTAGCTAACTTCCTGTCAGTGACTGCAGTTAGCAGTCCCCTCGCTCGTCCCCACGTCACCACATAAATGCACTGCGGTCTTCGAGCAGTGAGTTATCTAGCATCATCTTAGATCCATAAGTGTGATAAAACATGATAAAAACCATCAAAACAGACATTGGGAAGGATTTTTACCTGCTCCGCCATTGTAGGCGCATAAACATTCACCCATCTGTTGCTCTGGCGTGCACCGGCAGTGAAACAATGGGTGAGACGGGTGTCGTTTTGTAGCGTTCTCTCTTGTGATTGGATAAAAATTTCGGGATCCTCCAATAAGTTTATTTGCCGATTACATACAGAGCAGCTGACTGAGAGATCGGCTTTATGAAACGCGCACATTATGTAAGTGATCACTGTATGAATAAAGAGCGATTTAACACTTATATTATTAACATAAATAAACCGCTTACTTCACCTTTAACTGATTTTGACAACAAAGCATTCTCCAGCCTGACTCCACTTTTTGATCTGTGTTTTGTCGACAAACTCAAATTATGTGTGTGTGTGTGTGTGTGTGTGTGTGTGTGTGTGTGTGTGTGTGTGCGTGTGTTAAAGCTTGTGTGTATCAGCATGTGCGTGTGTGTATGCTTGTGCGTTTGTTTGTGTGTGTGCTTGCCTGCATGTGTGAGTGTTTGCCTGTGTGTATCAGCATGTGCGTGTGAGGTGTCTGTCTGTCTGTGTGTGGGCGTGAGTGTTTGCCTGTGTGTGTGTGGTGTCTGTCTGCCTGTCTGTCTGTGTGTGTGAGTGCGTGTGTACACGTTTGTCCGTGTGTGTGTGTGTGTGTGTGAACTCTTCGTGTGAGGGGTTACAGAGGACATTTCATTAGCGTAAGCAGCTTTTGATTTCTCTTGCTCTGCTCAGCATTCAGCGGAGACGGTTTGGATCGACGTTTCAATCGCTTCACAACATCATCCATATTAAAACACACCGCCACGGGTCACTCCAGGTAACAAAGGCAGGACAGCGCCATACTAGTTAAAGACCTACTTCACCTGTGGAAATCTGAAGGTGTATTGAACTCTGAGATCCTATGTAGTATAAATGTGCAAAAAAAAAATTAGAAATCGGTTCATCCTAGCCTGAGAAAAAGCAGAAAGAATGTTTTATGGTCTCACTGTCTTACCATTCATTTTCCCATGCGTGACATCACAAATGGTTAAATGCAGGGCTAGGAAGAACCGATTTCTTAAAATGTTGCACATTTATACTACGTAGGATCTCAGAGTTCAATACACCTTCATATTCCCACCAGTGAAGTAGGCCTTTAACGGCCCTCCTTACACTGTCAACAGCAGTTGTTGACCGAAACATATGGTCTTGTTGGCTCCTTAAACAAATCTTGACCTTTGAACTTTAAACTTTGCGGCTTCCTTCCTTTCTTCCTTCCTTCCTTCCTTCCTTCCTTCCTTCCTTCCTTCCTTCCTTCCTTCCTTCCTTCCTTCCTTCCTTCCTTCCTTTCTTTCTTTCTTTCTTTCTATCTTTCTTCCTTCCTTCCTTCCTTCCTTCCTTCCTTCCTTCCTTCCTTCCTTCCTTCCTTCCTTCCTTCCTTCCTTCCTTCCTTTCTTTCTTCCTTCCTTCCTTCCTTCCTTCCTTCCTTCCTTCCTTCCTTCCTTCCTTCCTTCCTTCCTTCCTTCCTTCCTTACTGCCGTTTGCAAAGGAACAATGTTGTGACCATGGCGATGTTGTTGTTGTTGACGACCAGGAACGAGATTCTAATTTCACAACACGCTTTCTAGAAACTGTTGACACTCAATGAAGCTCTGTGTGTCCCCGTCCTCTGGCCAGCTCGTCACATGGACACTGATTATATTTAGACTGGTCACTTGTTACTAATATAGAATGATATATGGATGGATGGATGGATGGATAGGTGAAAAGATAGATAGATAGATAGATAGATAGATAGATAGATAGATAGATAGATAGATAGATAGATAGATAGATAGATAGATAGATAGATAGGTAGGTGAAAAGATAGATAGATAGATAGATAGATAGATAGATAGATAGATGGATAGATAGGTGAAAAGATAGATAGATAGATAGATAGACGAAAAGATAGATAGATAGATAGATAGATAGATAGATAGATAGACGAAAAGATAGATAGATGGATAGATAGGCGAAAAGATAGATAGATGGATAGATAGGCGAAAAGATGGATAGATAGGTGAAAAGGTAGGTAGATAGATGAATAGATAGGTGAAAAGGTAGGTAGGTTTATAGATGGATGGATGGATGGATGGATAGATAGATAGATAGATAGATAGATAGATAGATAGATAGATAGATAGATAGATAGATAGACAGATGGATGGATGGATAGATAGATGAATAGATAGGTGAAAAGGTAGATGGATGGATACTATATTGATCCTTGTGGAAAATCATGAAATATGCCATCTGAATAAAGCTTTTTTTTTAAATTTGAGAAATCGCAGCTAATAACATGATAGCTCTGATTATCTTTTTAGATGGTTCGCTTGTTATTTGTAATTTATATAATTCTTTGCCCAACACTTTTTCCGATAAAGCTTTTTTTGAATTTGAATTTCACATAGTCGCCGTGATTCTAGTTCCAGATACTGTATCAACAATATATCCAAATACCTTCTGGTGTGTGTGTGTGTTTCTGTGTGTGTGTTTCTCTGTGTGTTTCTCTGTGTGTGTGTTTGTTTCTGTGTGTGTGTGTGTCTGTGTTTGTTTCTGTGTGTGTGTGTGTGTGTGTGTGTGTGTTTGTTTCTGTGTGTGTGTGTGTGTGTTTGTTTCTCTGTGTGTGTGTGTGTGTGTGTGTGTTGGTTTCTGTGTGTGTTTCTCTGTGTTTCTGTGTGTGTGTGTGTGTATGTGTTTGTTTCTCTGTATGCTTCTCTGTGTGTGTGTGTGTGTGTGTGTGTGTGTGTGTGTGTGTGTGAACCTGAAATCTGACTCTTAGTGCTGCTGCCTTGAAAACTGAAGGGCACCTTTCATAGCATCGGTGAATAGGCCTTAGCTCCTGTTGTATAAACGCCTACTCTAGTCGGGAGGTATTGTCTGTCTGCCCTAGTTGCCATGGTGACTGTCGGAGCACCTCAGGTAGTGTGTAGTGTCAGGTATGGTTGGTTGGTCTGCGAGTATTCATTTATTATTATTATATTTCTGCAATAACACACACTTGCACCATCTTAATAAGAATACAAATTAAGTAATTCCTTTTTTTGGGGGCATTTTTTAAGCTTTTTAGACAGTATAGAGATGAAATGGGGAGACAGAGAGAAATCAAATCAGTTTTATTTGTATAGCCCAATATCACAAATAGACATTCGTCTCAGTGGGCTTTACATTCCATACAATATGATACAATATGACACCCTGCCCTTACACCCTTAGCTTGGCTGAGAAAAAACTCCCAGTAAAAAAAACCCTTTACCGGGATTACATTTTTTTTTTTATGAAGAAATCTCAGGGAGAGTTGACAGAGTAAGGGATCCCTCTCCCAGGACGGACATGCTGCAATAGATGTCATAAGTAGAGAAAAATCACGAAGGAGTTTGATCATTGACCAGATGTTTACATGGTAATACTAAAGTAAAGTGTCAATAGTGTGGATGCAGGAGGACCTGGGGATGACCTGCAGTAAAGGTCCACGGGTTGGATTTGAACATGCAACCACTACAACGAAGGCCGGAGCCAATATGGTAGAATAAATAACTGAATACATCTTCACCTCATCTTTTGATATTGTGGAAAGACTTGAGGCAGTGGTGGATGATGTCATCTTTAGTAACTATAGCTTCTTGTCCTTGAAGGCCACCGTAGCTTCTGTAAATTCTCAGAATGGTTTTGTGAAAACATTGGGTTAAAAAAAAAAGCTGTTTACTTACTAGCTTCTGTATTTAGCATCTGGCATATTGTTTATTTATCCTCCAGAGACCAATTGAGGGCTGACCCTCATTTACAACGACGTCGAGTTCAAACAAATTCAAAGGAGAAACAACAATACATAAACAATATTCAATGCAAATACATCAAATACACAACAACAGGTGAAGAGAAAAACTATTGAAACATTTACACAGTGGTGAAGAGTGGCAGCAATTGTAGCAAGGACATGTAGCAGCAGGTTTAAAATAAATGGTGTGTGTGTGTGTGTGTGTGTGTGTGTGTGTGTGTGTGTGTGTGTGTGTGTTCATATAAATATAGTTATAGGTGTCATAAGCAACTTAACCACCAACGCACATATTTTCTGTCTTATATTTATAAACCCAAATCTCTGTATTTAGTTCTCCCACGCATTTTATAACAGCAGCTTCCACACCACTGACGAATCGCGCACGTCAAAGTGTTCCATTCATTGTCCAACCGGAAATAAACAAAGCAAAGGCATGTTTATTTATATAGAACAATCCAGACACAATAAGGCAATTCAGAGTGCTTCACACAGGCATAAAAATACCCCAAAAAATATGACATTAAGAAAATAATTTAGATTGCGTTTTAAGAGAGAATAAAACGGAGGGAAAACTGGCAGAACAATTGTTAAAAAAAACTTAAATAAATAGATTTTTTAAACACACCAAAACAAGTGAAACAAAGTTAAATAGTCGGCTTCCTCCCTTCTTCCACTAACGGACCATTGCACTTTAAAAAAAAAAAAATTTAACAATTTTTTTTAAACCTGCAGTGTGTAGAATTTTGGGTTTTATTTCCTAGCAGATTTTGTAGAAAGTAATTATAATATCCCTAAGTACGTTTAATTTAGTGCATAATAGCTGAAAAAAATGTTTTGAATTATTATTTTTTCCCTTAGAAAGGGTCTCATATGTGTCCATATTTCTGCATATTTTGGACCAAGGCCTAGTGCCGCCATCTTGAAAGTGTCATAGTTGGAATGTCATCTGGTGCATTGTTTAAAATTTTTGAATTGTTCTTGTCCTTGAAGGCCACTGTAGCTTCTGTTATTATTCTAAAGGGGTGGGGTTACCCAGGGAGCGTTGCATTCTAGAACTTTGTAGAACTTTCTTGATGATGTCATATTACACATTGCACCTTTAACAGAAGCTCAAACTTTACCACAATTGCAGTTCAAACAATGTGTCAAGTTCCATTCCTGCATTTGGAAACATTCGCTAAATAGTAAAAGTACAAAAATGCTTAAATGGTAAGTGGACGTGACTTATTTAGCCCTTTTTAGCCCATTTTCTCAGCCCCAAAGTGCTTTACATATCTTACCACATTCACCCATTCACACACACACTCATACACCGATGACAGTAGCTGCCATGCAAGGCGCTCTCTGAACCATCGGGAGCAATGTGGGGTTCAGTGTCTCTTTGCCCAGGGACACTTCAACATGTGACGGGGAGACGGGGGATCGAACCACCGACCCTGTAACTCAGTGGACGACCGCCCTAAACACTTCACCACTGCCTCCCCTTATCAAAAATAAATTATATATCTCAGTATCAACGAAAGAAAACGGGTCAGTACTCAGCCACGTGAGGATAAATCAAATTATCAAAATTGAAAATAAAAAGAACAAGACAAGAATGTCTGCATTGCACTCACTCACTCACACACACACACTCACTCACTCACTCTCTCACTCACTCACTCACTCACTCTCACTCACTCACTCACTCACTCACTCACTCACTCACTCACTCACTCACACACACACACACTCACTCACTCACTCACTCACACACTCTCTCTCTCACACTCACTCACTCACTCACTCACTCACTCACTCACTCACTCACTCACTCACTCACACACACACACACTCACTCACTCACTCACTCACTCTCTCTCTCACACTCACTCACTCACTCACTCACTCACTCACTCACTCACTCACTCACTCACTCACTCACTCACTCACTCACACACTCTCTCTCTCACACTCACTCACTCACTCACTCACTCACACACTCACTCACTCACTCTCTCACTCACTCACTCACTCACTCACTCACTCACACACACACTCACTCACTCACTCACTCACTCTCTCTCACACTCACTCACTCACTCACTCACTCACTCACTCACTCACTCACTCACTCACTCACACACACACACACTCACTCACTCACTCACTCACTCACTCACTCACTCACTCACTCACTCACTCACACACTCTCTCTCTCACACTCACTCACTCACTCACTCACTCACTCACACACTCACTCACTCACTCACTCACTCACTCACTCACTCACTCACACACACACACACACACACACACGCACACTATTGCACTCGTGTCGCGTCCCGAGTGTCTAGGCCGAATAGCTGTGAATGGGCAGAGACTGGCAGCGCTGCATGCCTGTTCATTCTAAATATAGCTGCTCTGCTGCCTACATGCACACAGCAGTTTCTACCCTTTCAGTTTGGCTGAATCTCTCAGGCTGCATTTAAAACGACAAGGAATAGGCATTTTTTTGGGGGTTCTAGGACGTCATTATAAACTTGCTTTCTGTGCCATAACAATGTGAACAATCCTGTGTATTTAAACCCACTCATTTGATGTGTATTTGATGTATTTTTGCATTGTATATTGTGTGTGTGTTAATTGTTTTGCTTTGCGTTTGTTTGACTCGACATCGTTGCAAATCAGGGTCACTTGAGTATAAATTAAGGTTAAGTCAGTGATTCTGGAGAACGCTAGTTGCCAAAATCAGTGAATATCTCCTCATAATCTGCTGTGTGTGTGTGTGTGTGTGTGTGTGTGTGTGTGTGTGTGTGTGTGTGCTTGGACAAAGTCTTCAAAGTTAAAATAAGCTTCTGGAGAATGCTTGTTGTCAAAATCAGTGAATATCTCCTAATGATCATTTACCTGTGTGTGTGTGTACGTGTACAATGTGTGTGTGTGTGTGTGTACGTGTACAATGTGTGTGTGTGTATAGTGTGTGTGTGCGCGCTTGGACAAAGTCTTCAAAGTTATATTAAGCTCGTACTAGTGATCAAAGGAGACACTGGCCACTGACTGTCTCTACTGCTGCAGGAATTCAGTGATGCGTTAAAGTAGACTAATCTGTCATTAGCCGAGTGACGTCATGCTCTCAGCAGCGTTTCCACGGTGATCACAGCCAGGTGTCAGCTGATACATCCATATATCCTGCCTGGATACTATCATGGGCTTCCCCCTTTGGTATAGTTTTCAAATTTGGGCGACTGTGGCTCAGGTGGTAGAGCGGGTCGGCCAATGATCTAAGGGTTGACGGTTCGATCCCCGTCCTGCCACCTGTGTCATAGTTGTTGTGTCCTTGGGCAAGACACTTCACCCACCTTGCCTCGTGTGAATGTCGATAGTTAGCCTGCTGCTATCGGTGTATGAATGTGTGTGTGAATGGTAACGTGGGAAAGGAAAACAGGTCTCCCTTGAAAAAGAGTCTCCGGTCTCAATGGGATTCACCTGTATGAATAAAAAAAACACTTTTTTTTAAATATCTCGTCCTCACAATCCTGCTACATGTCCGTAAGAAATCTGATGTTACTAGCTATGTACACAAAGGCGCCACTGAAGCTAGCAACCTATCAGTTTACAGAGCCTAGGCTGTGTACTAACAACAGTGAATTTTGTCAGCGCACACAACCCTGTAAAGCACTGTGGCCTTGTGTCTGAATTGTGCTATAGAAATAAACTGGCCTTGCCTTGCCTTAGCTTGTTTCTTTGGCATATTTTAAGATCATTAATCAAAACTGTATTTCTGTATTAAACTGTATTTCTTCTTCTCTTCCCTATCTTCTGTGCAGGTCACCTGGTGAGTGGCAGACAGTGCCCCCTAAAGGCGTGCAGAGTGGGACTGCAGCTCCCACCACACACCCAACCCCCCCAAGCCTCCCAAACAGCCCTCCCCCACCCCCTCAGATGGCCCGCGCACTCTGAGAGACACAACGCAGCGACTGAGGCCACACCAACCCACGCCCGCGAGCCGGAAAGGGAGGGCGCTACTGTTTATAAAAAGGAGAGAGGACCAAGTGGGCTAGAGAGGAGAAAAAAAATATTTAAACCATGTCGTCGAACCGAACCCAAAACCCCCACGGACTGAAACAGATCGGCCTGGACCAGATATGGGACGACCTGCGGGCCGGCATCCAGCAGGTGTACACGCGGCAAAGCATGGCCAAGTCACGCTACATGGAACTCTACACGTATCCTCTAAAACACAGGAGGATGGGGGGATGGGGGGTGGGGATTTATGATTGTTTTGGGAGATTTCTACATGTTTTTTTTTACAAGTATCTGTTTGGTAGGTAGATATGGGCAATGTGGCAAAAATATAATTTCACATTATTATTTTTTTTTGGCAGGATTATTTATGATCTCAATTTTTCCGTAATTCCTTAGTGTTTTATTTTGTTGTAGGCTACACAGAACTCTAAAAGTACAATCGCTGAGAGGGAGGAGAGGAGAGGAGAGGAGAGGAGAGGAGAGGAGAGGAGAGGAGAGGAGAGGAGAGGAGAGGAGAGGAGAGGAGAGGAGAGGAGAGATTTATATGTGGTAGATGGGGATGGAAAATATGGCAAAAATATCATATCACCATTTTTTTTATGGCACAATTCTTTCGCTTGTTATATTGGTGTAGGCTACATGGAACTACACATATCCTCTTCACACGCTGAGAGGAGAGGAGGGGAAGGGAGGGGAGGGGAGGGGAGATTTGATTTGTTTGGGGGATTTTTTTCAACTTTTGACAAGCATGGTAGATAGGTGGGGGCAATATTACAGTGCTTCTTTTCGGCCTATGTCTGTTTTAGAGCCCGTTTTGAAGCCCTGCCTTCCAAAAAAAAACCCCAGTCTATCGGATCTGTGGGGTGTGGCTTATCACAGGTGGCGGTATCGCTATGTTAGGTCGGTAACGAGGGCGTTGCTTTTCCTCTTATGATGTCATAAGGGGAGAGAAATCTGACTGGGGTTTTTGAACACACGTTTTCAGAAAGGTGGAGGTTGAAAAAAATAAAGAAACCGGGGACCCATATTTATGTTGAAAAAGTGCATTGTGCATGATTGTAGAGCTTTTAAGGCATATGAAGGGCCCAAAGATCTTATTGTCGGTTTATATTTAGTTCCAGGCGAACACGGACAGTCGACATTCACCAGATGCCGCCGTTAAATATCAAAAATGCACGACGTGGGGTGTATGTTTTGTTGTGTGCCTTATTGCAGAGGATCCCTACTTCCTTTCATAGCGCTTTGCATTACAACAAAACAACTCCCACCAGCAAACAAACCGATGCCTAAAAATAATATCTTGGGCTCTACATTGTTATCTATAAATTTACCAAATCATGTGTCAAAGGAAGTGTTAATTTAAAAAAAATCCTTTAGGTTCTCACCACAAGAGTTTTATAAAAGTATTAAGAGACCACTCCAAATGTTCAGTGGCTCTCATTTTACTCTTTAGAGGCATATGTTTGAGTAGAAGGAACATTTTGGTTTTAGAATATAAACTCCTGACAACATTTCTATCAAATCCCAATACATTTGTTGTCATTAAAGAGCATTTTCAGTAAGTAATGTAGAGATGAAGATTTAGGAAAAAAATCTAGACTGGTCTCTTGATTTTTTTTCCTGGGCTGTATAATCACAGTGTGCATTTGAGTGTAAGGAACATAAGGAAATATATATATTTTTTTGAGAGGGCACATTCTGTTTATTTAACAAGCTGCCTTCCGCACCTTTCAGGCACTTAGGGATGATGTCGCCATTTCCCTGAAGTATGAAATGCAGCGAGCCGTGTAAGAGCTTCACACTGTAATACTGCATCTGTCTTTCAGCCAGGCAGAAAGAAGGAATGGAGCTAATTTAAATTATAAACAAGATAGAAAATCTGTGGAAAATACATCTGGTTTTAAGAGTTTCACACTAATACTGCAGCCGTATGTCAGGCGGAAAGAATGGCGCTAATTTAAAGGGGTAGTTCGGATTTTTTGGACATAGGACCTCATTTTGCGAAACTAGTCCCTCAAAATGGGTTGGTTTTATTTTTTTAAAGATAATTTTTTGGCATTTTCAAGCTTTATTGGATAGTACAGAGTTGAAATGGGGAGAGAGAGAGAGAGAGAGAGAGGGGGGATAACCTGCAGTAAAGATCCACGGGTCGGAGAAATACATCTGGTTTTAAGAGCTTTTTGGCATCAATTCTGCATCAATGGTTATCAATTAAAGGTGGAGTCCGCGATTCTGGAGAATGCTTGTTGTCAAAATCAGTGAATATCTCCTCATAATCCGCTACCTGTCTGTGTTTGTGTGTGCTGAAAACATCCAGTGTTATTACACAGCCTAGACTCTGTAAACAGGGATGTTAGTAGCTACGGTGGGTCCTGTTTGTTTACATACAAGAGATTTTGTCAACAAGCGTTATCCAGAATCACTCACTCCACCTTTTTAAAGCAAGTTTTATTGAAGTGATATTCGGCATAAAAAGAAAAGGTTTTTAGTGAGTAGAGTAAATGCCTCTAAAGATGTTCAGTTATTAGTGGAGCTTAGAGGATGTCTGGTTTCAGTCAAAATGAGGCCCATTGTCTCTGTCTGTCTGCCTGCCTGTCTGTCTGTCTGTCTGCCTGCCTGTCTGTCTGTCTGTCTCCCTGTCTCCCTGTCTGGCTTATATACCATGGCAACGATGCATCGTTTCTGTTTGAATAACGTTTTGCTTATGAGTTATTGATCCTGGAAGTTCCCACCTGCCAATATCTTTCCAGCTCTATCGGAACTTTCAAGTTTACTCTCAAAATTGTATTTTCTCTTTATTCTCCATATTTTGTCCTTTTTTCTCAAAGTTTTTAATGAAAAAATTCTTTCTCATCTAATTTTTACGCCTCCTGTGGCCTCAATACTCAATAATAGTGTGTAAATATATGCGTGAATATGTGTGTGTGTGTGTATTCGAGAACATGTGTGTGTATATTCCTTAACCCGTTGCCCTCAGACATGTATATAACTATTGTACCAGCGTGCACCAGTCGAGCCAGGGCCGGGGCTCCGTGCCGCCGGCCAAACCCTCCAAAAAGTCGACCACGCCCGGGGGGGCTCAGTTTGTGGGCCTGGAGCTCTACAAGCGCCTCAAGGAGTTCCTCAAGAACTACCTCACCAGCCTGCTCAAGGTCAGAACACACACACTGCAGAAGACCTTGTCACTATTTGCTTTACACAATTAAATTAGTTAAACCTGCAGTGTGTAGAATTTTGGGTTTTATTTCCTAGCAGATTTTGTAGAAAGTAATTATAATATCCATAAGTACATTTAATTTAGTGCTTAATTTTTTTTAATTTTTATTATTTCCCTTAGAAAGGGTCTCATATATGTCCATATTTCTGCATATTTTGGACCAAGGCCTAGTGCCGCCATGTTGAAAGCGTCATAGTTGGAATGTCATCAGGTGCATTGTTTAAAATTTAGAATTGTTCTTGTCCTTGAAGGCCACTGTAGCTTCTGTTATTATTCTAAAGGGTTGGGGTTACCCAGGGAGCCTTGCATTCTAGAACTTTGAAGAACTTTCTTGATGATGTCATATTACACACTGCACCTTTAAGGGGTAGGACTAGATAAGTTTTTTTTTACTTCCTTCTATCCCCTTTCCAGCAGGTAGAAAGTGTCAGTTTTTTATTTAATTTTTGCTTTTTGTTTTTTATCTATTCATCTACTAATATTTTAACTTTGTTTTTTATTGCTTACATGTTCGAAATATAAAGGCAATCGATCCAATTACAAAGAATATCATGCAATGGGAATAATCTAATTGTATGTATTATATGCACTTTTGAGATTGCGATAATTGAAAAAACTGGCTTATTTTCAGGCTTTTTCAAGCTTTATTAGACAGTACAGAGTTGAAATAGGGAGACAGGTCGGATTTGAACCCGCGACCAATGCGACAATCACTGAGCCAATATGGTACGCGCTCTATCCACTACACCACCGGAGCCGCCTGACTCTCTTGCATCTTACTAACCTTCTCCGCCTGTCTCTATATTGTCTCCAGGACGGTGAGGATCTAATGGACGAGTGTGTGCTGAAGTTCTACACGCAGCAGTGGGAGGATTATCGTTTCTCTAGCAAAGTCCTGAACGGGATCTGCGCCTACCTCAACCGCCACTGGGTCAGACGGGAGTGTGACGAGGGACGCAAGGGCATCTACGAGATTTACTCGGTACGTTTTAATATATGCGACTGTGGCTCAGTTGGTAGAGGGGGTCGGCCGATGATCAAAGGGTTGGAGGTTCGATCCCCGCCCTGCCACCTATGTCATAGTTGTTGTGTCCTTGGGCAAGACACTTCACCCACCTTGCCTCGTGTGAATGTCGATAGTTAGCCTGCTATCGGTGTGTGTGTGTGTGTGTGTGTGTGTGTGTGTGTGTGTGTGTGTGTGTGAATGGTAACGTGGGAAAGGAAAACAGGTCTCCCTTGCAAAAGAGTCTTCGGTCTCAATGGGATTTACCTGTAGAAATAAAGGTTAAAAAAAAATCGTTTTTCTCTGACCCCACGGTGCAATAAGAACAAAAGGGTAAAATAAGTAATATTTATAATAAATACATTTTTAATAGTGCAAAAGGTGAGGCAAAACAAAACGGTACATATAAGATTTCATTACAGAACGAAGCCTTTATGTTGGTCAAAAATTTAAACCACAAAGACCTTGGAAGCTATTTAAATTGTGTTTAATTTACAGGAATGGAGACAAAGTATCCGGCATACATCGTAAAGTCATGACCTCTTGTTAACCTTTTTGTCTGTCCCCTTTTCTCTTAAACTGCTTTTTCCTCCCAGCTGGCACTAGTGACCTGGAGGGAATGTTTATTCCGACCCCTCAACAAACAGGTGGGTTCACTTGCTTTTTTATAGATTTTTACACAAATTTGCCCTTGTGGGACATTTAATAAAAACCTTGAACCTTGAATCCTTAACAAAATATGAACAAATCCTTCAGTAATAACCTTCAGAATAGTGCTGAGAATGATTATGGAAAGTTCAGTAGATGTAAGTGCTTTAGAAGTTTAAAATTTTGGTTCAGAGTATTTAAAAAAAAACTAATGTTGAGATAATGTCCGTTAAAGATGGTTGAATAGGAGAAATATACAGATGCAAACAGACAAGGTTTAGTCAAATAAACACCTGAATGTACATGTTGCACCTTTGATTTATACTAGTATGAAAGAAGACATGTTATGGAAGATAAACAGACACACATCTCAAATTGACCAGTGCTAGAAAACAACAATGCTTTTGCCTGCAGTGTATGACCTTTAGCTTCCCAGCAAAACTGTATTTTCTTAGTTAGTCAGTTTTATTTTGCTCACAAACTAAAGAAATGTTTCTCTTTGTTGCAGGTAACAAACGCTGTGCTGAAGCTGATAGAGAGAGAGAGGAATGGGGAGACCATTAACACTCGACTCATCAGCGGTGTGGTCCAGTCTTATGGTAGGTCCATGACTACAGCGCAGAAATCTCACTCAGTCTGTGTTCGAAAAAGCCCTACTAACGTCCTCCCTCCTACATTCATTCATTTCATTTCATTT
The DNA here is from genome assembly GCA_949357725.1 of Hyperoplus immaculatus. NCBI lineage: Eukaryota > Metazoa > Chordata > Actinopteri > Uranoscopiformes > Ammodytidae > Hyperoplus > Hyperoplus immaculatus. Next base: position 1,339,946 of record OX442369.1, read on the forward strand.
TCCTTTATTTATTCTCGAAAGATCAATTGAGGGTTACCCTCTTTTACAATGACGTCGAGACAGATACACAATATACAATGAGAATACACAACAAGCTTACAAAGAGACAACAACAATTAAAACATTCAGATCAATTGAATAAAACAGAACAATAGCCTAATTAAAACAGTTACAAGTGGAGTGGGTCTGATTCAAAATAATAACTTTAAATTGGTTAACAGTTATGAGTGTATTTATTTTAATTTGATACTCAACAAGTATATACTACATACTGTCTACTTAACCACCCGTTGTGTATGCGAGGTTTGTTGTCAGACCGTTTACACTGAAGTACACAGAAGCAATAAGGAATTTAAAATAAAACTTCTGTGTCGTTTGTAGGAAAAGTAACCTATCGATCCATAAACAAAATCTTCCTGGAAGATCTCAGGCCTACACAAACTCGCATACACAACCGCAACATACTCAAATTGACGTCAAAATGAGAATGAGTAGGACGTTAGTAGGGCTTTTAGTATGAGTAGGACGTTAGTAGGGCTTTTAGTATGAGTAGGACGTTAGTAGGGCTTTTAGTATGAGTAGGACGTTAGTAGGGCTTTTAGTATGAGTAGGACGTTAGTAGGGCTTTTCCAAAACAGCCAAAGACCAACATTCCAGTGTAGAAATACCAAGGCATGTACTTAACTTTACTTAGCTAAGCTCCGAGGTTGATAAGTCTCCACGGAAAGCAAGAGTTTATTCACTATATTACTGTTGTTGGAACTTGATGTTTTTGGGACTTTGTAGTTTCTGTATGTGACTTTTTTTGGATTTAATATACAGTTATAATTTCATATCACATGTACATCACCAATTTGCTTATCAGTTTGACCTACTTTTCCTAAGTATCTTTAGTTAAAGGTGGAGTCAGTGATTCTGGAGAACGCCTATTGTAAAAATCACATTTAGTCAAAATCGGTGCATATCTCCTTATGATCCACTACCTGTATGAAAAAAAAATCTGTCAATAACACACAGCCTAGGCTCTGTAAACTCGCTGGAATCACCGACTCCACGTTTAACCAAACTAGCTTTCTCCTTTCTGTGGTAACTTTTGGTCAATTTCTTCTTCTGTTAACTCATTATTAGTAGTTTTTCAAAGCCGAGTATTTCAAAGTATCATTCCCCAACTCTGCGTGTTCTCTGCTCTCTCCCCTGTCTCCTCCCTGTCCAGTCGAGCTCGGTCTAAACGAAGAGGACGCCTTCGCCAAAGGGCCCACGCTGTCCGTCTATAAAGAATACTTTGAATGTCAGTTCCTCACGGACACAGAACGATTCTACACACGCGAGAGCACAGAGTTCCTGCAGCAAAACCCCGTCACAGAGTACATGAAGAAGGTGAGATGCTCTTTCCAATCGACTACAAACACTTATGAATGAACAAATGAAAAAAAATACTTATTGGTTCTAGTTTAAAAGCCGTCATCAAGGCAACTTTTATTTTTTTCACAGTTTTTATCGAATTTTCAACAACATTTAGACAAAGCAACACACCAACGTCAACATAAAATAACACAAAATACATTTTCGACTAGTTGTCTGTAAATATTTCAATATTCCTTCACATTTTGTAATTCAGGTATTTATTAAGTCGGTGTCGTATCGCATATAAATGTTCCATTTCTTCCAGTCCATGACAAAAATGTGCTGGACACTTTCTAGCCACTGTTACTCTTTTGGGGTGTTCACATTAAGCCAGTTTCTTGTTACAGCTTTCTTACTTGCTGCAAATACAATGTTATTTAAGTAGAGATCTTCTCTCGTCACAAGTGACATCACAGAGCAGGTGATGTTTTTTTTTTGTACATTTGTACAGTTCCAGAAAATATGTGTGTCGAGGCAACATTTAAACTGTGTGTGACGCACATATTAAAGGTGTGTGTGTCTGTGTGTGTCTGCGTGTGTGTGTGTGTGTGTGTGTGTGTGCAGGCGGAGGCGCGGCTGCTGGAGGAGCAGCGGCGTGTGCAGGTTTACCTCCACGAGTCGACTCAGGACGAACTGGCGCGGAAGTGTGAACAGGTTCTGATCGAGAAACACCTCGAGATCTTCCACACAGAGTTCCAGAACCTGCTGGACGCAGACAAGAACGAAGGTGTGTGTGTGTGTGTGTGTGTGTGTGTGTGTGTGTGTGTGTGTGTGTGTGTGTGTGTGTGTGTGTGTGTGTAGGCACTTGTATAATTATTTTTGTGAGAACCAATTTTGAGTTTTAGACCTTTAAGAGTGAGGACTTTTTGTCATTTGGTTCTCACTTTGGGACAGGCCTTTAAAGGGCTGTTTGAGGGTTAACACTAGGTTTTAATGACAGGCCTTTAAAGGGCTGTTTGAGGGTTAACACTAGGTTTTAAGGTTCAGGTATGAATTAGGTTTATGTTTGGGTTAGTGTAAGGGTTGGGGTTAGGCATTTAGTTGTGATGGTTAGGGTTAGGGTAAGGGGCTAGGGAATGCATTATGTCCTCACAAGTATAGCTGTGCTAATGTGATAACCCTGTCCCTGTCTCTCTCTCTCTCTTAGACTTGGGTCGGATGTACAACCTGGTGTCGCGGATCACAGACGGTCTGGGTGAACTGAAGAAGCTTCTAGAGACTCACATCCACAACCAGGGCCTGGCCGCCATCGAGAAGTGTGGAGAGGCCGCGCTCAACGTACGTAACGCTCACTGTCACTGTGAATATCTCCTCACGATCCACTACCTCTCTGTAAATAACCGTGTGTGCGTGTGTGTGTGTGCGTGTGTGTGTGTGGCCCCGCTCAACGTACTTAACGCTCACTGTCACTGCTAAAAGGTGGAGTCAGCGATTCTGGATAATTGTTGCCAGAATCCTGCTTTGTCAAAATCAGACAGGTAGTGGATCGTCAATCAAAAAAAACTCATAGTCACTGTATATGTATAACGTCAGCTAATAAGAACACTTCATTTGCAGTCAGTTAAAAATAACTAGGGGGAAATTTGACCAAAAAGGGTTGGGTTGAACTTGTGAGCGCGTTATGTTACCACTTTGAAGGACAAACGTGATCTCACCAAACAGACAAAGATTTTCCTGTCAGAGATGATGAAATATTCATAACGTGTCAGGTTGAAATCCATGGAGAGAGAGAGAGAGAGAGAGAGAGAGAGAGAGAGAGAGAGAGAGAGAGAGAGAGAGAGAGAGAGAGAGAGAGAGAGAGAGAGAGAGAGAGAGAGAGAGAAGAGAGAGAGAGGAGAGAGAGAGAGAGAGAGAGAGGAGAGGAGAGAGAGAGAGAGAGAGAGAGAGAGAGAGAGAGAGAGAGAGAGAGAGAGAGAGAGAGAGAGAGAGAGAGAGAGAAATATAATATTATTTCCCAAAAACAAAACATGTTCATCCTCATTATTGACTGCTGAGTCAAGAGTTTTTTTGGTCTTTTTTAAATGAGTAAAAATGCAGGGAATTCATATATTGAGAGACGCACCGATCCCATTCGATTCTGATATGTGGGTTTTGCATATTAGTCGATACAATACTGTCCGATATCATTATTATTATACATTTTTATTTTGTTGCTGATATGTGTAAGGTTCTAATGGCTTAAAGGTGGAGTCATTGATTCTTGAAACTGCTTGTTGTGTACCTTTTCAAAAATGTTCTTTTCACATTCTTAAAAGACACACACACACAATACAAGTACAGTAACATGAACAAGAGAAAGGGGGCACACCAGTATAGGTGTTGTTTTATACACAATTTATTTGATTTGCTCAAAGCTTATCCTGATTGTGTAGCTTCGTCTATTTCTTTAATAAAGGTAGTCCCAATTCTTCCATTTACTTGAGAAAATCGCTCCTCTCTGGATCTTATACGAATAAAATGAATTAGTTTTCATTCATAAATAATAACATTAATTGTGTTTTTCTCCCAGGACCCCAAAGTGTACGTTCAGACCACGCTGGACGTCCATAAGAAATACAACGCCTTGGTCATGTCGGCCTTCAACAACGACGCAGGCTTCGTCGCTGCACTAGACAAGGTCAGTGGTGGTCAACTGCAGCTTTTGCGACAAAAAATATGCTAAAAACTTTGATATTCACCTCTGCCTATAGCTATTAAAATCTTTATTAATTACATTTTGACTCAGATACAGAGTGACTTCATAGGAATCTTATTACATTATATTTGATGTATTATTTTGAATTTTTTTGTATTTAATTTGTTCATGCATTTAACTGCTTATTTTATTTTTAATCCAGTTCTTTTAATGCCTTTTATGTAAAGCACTTTGAATTGCCTTGGTGTGCGAAATGTGCTATATAAATAAACTTGTTATATTGCTTGTATGAGGTCATTGTTACAGTGGAGAATGAAAATGTCCGTCAATCGAGTTAAACATTGGTCTGTCTGTCTGTCTTTCCAGGCATGTGGGCGATTCATCAACAACAACGCTGTCACCAGGATGGCTCAGTCGTCCAGCAAATCTCCTGAACTGCTGGCCAGATACTGCGACTCCTTACTCAAGAAAAGGTGTGTGTGTGTGTCTGTGTGCACCTGAAATACAATGGCGGTTCCTTTGCTTTCATAAGACCCAAGTCAGCCAAAAAAAAATTATGTTCAAAAACATCTCCCAAAATCGGAAGTTTTCTCAGAACATGAAATAAAAAACATTTGAAACCTTTAACCCTGGGCTTTAACTGTGATTCACTGCCATTGTCCTAAAATGCACATAGGATGTGTTCTAACATCAACAAAACATTTCTGTTTTTCTCTTTAGCTCTAAAAACCCCGAAGAGGCTGAACTGGAGGACACACTGAACCAAGTGGTGAGATACTTTATCCTGTGTGTTTGTCCCAATCCACACATACGCATAAAGTTTGTTTGTATAAAAGGTTCTCCGAGGAACTTTTAGTGTTTGTTAATTCTAGCGCCCCCTTTGGACAAAAACGGTAGCATTTTTACTATGCCAGCTGTTGTTCGTGGGTGAGCGTATACCCATGACAAAGGCATTAAGAAAAACTATATAAAAATAGCATTCTTTGCACTGATGGTCTGGTTTGCTGTTACATGTAATTCATGATCATCAGAGGAAAAATTTGACTGTTTCAGAAATATTAAAAAGTTCCTCGTAGCTCCTTTAATGTTGTTATTCAGCTCTGTCGCACTAAATGTTTCATATACCGGAACAAAAATGAGCACGCCTGTAATTGATCATCATAGTTATTTTTTACAGTACATATGTTTACCGCAGTTTTCTTTCTTATGCTGCAGTTAAGTAGGACAATGGTAACGACTTGATTTTACCTTCTTGTCATAACACCTTTGTACTTATTAAGGGGAGACACTGTAGGTGAATAGAGTAAAATGTTTAACTTATAGATATCTTCATGAAACTTGACCAGATGATAACATATATTACATTTAAAAAAAAATATATATTACACATTTTTACCAAAATGCCTGAATTTTTATGCATATTTGCGTTATCTAACTAATTATGTGCACACTTGCATCTCTTTCAAAAAAACTAAAAGAGATGTTCTATAAAGCCAGAGTTAAAATCTTTTTTTCATTTTTACCACATCAAATGATGTCTCATAAATCAGACAGTGAACGACATATGAACAAATCCTTCTGTGATAACCTTCAGAATAGTGCTGAGAATGATTATGGAAAGTTTAGTTGATGTAAGTGCTTTGAAAGTAAAATCAACAAAAAAATCTCAAAATTTGACCATCGCTTGAAAGTTTTCGCCAGCAGTGTCTCGCCTTAACGTAAGACAACTGACAAATAATGTGCATACAGAGCGATGAATTTAATAACTGAATGGTTCCCATTTTAATGTATTTTTGGTGTCAAAATACACATGCATTCATCTATTTGCGTTGATACATACTGTATAGTTTAAATTATATACAGCCGCGGAAAAACATCAAGAGACCAGTCTGGATTTTTCTTCAATCTTCATCTCTACATTACTTAATGGAAATGCTCTTTAATGACACTATTTCTATTGTGAATTTGGTATAAATGTTGTCAGTAGTTTGTAGAATAAAACCAAAATGTTCATTCTACTCAAACATATGCCTCTAAAGAGTAAAACAAGAGACACTGAACATTTGGAGTGGTCTCTTAATTTTCTCCGGAGCTGTTTAACAATATTACACTCAGGTTTTCAGTACATTAAGTTTTTTTTTTAAAAATTTTTTTCCAGATGGTTGTGTTCAAGTACATCGAGGACAAAGATGTTTTCCAGAAGTTTTATGCTAAGATGCTAGCTAAGCGTTTGGTCCACCAGAACAGCGCCAGTGACGACGCAGAGGCTAGCATGATCTCCAAACTCAAGGTTTGAAACACACACACACACACACACTCTGACAGACAGACAGACAGACAGACAGACAGACAGACAGACAGACAGACAGACAGACAGACAGACAGACAGACAGACGCATGCATGCACACACAAACACTTTGCCACGCCACGCGCACACACACACCTTGGCAGCAATCTGCTGTGATTGTTTCAAAATACTTATTGTGTCATAAGAACCAGAGCATAGCCCACACTGTCCTGTCAAACGGTCTAGACAGTTTTTTTTTTTTATTTATTTATTTTTTTAAACTGGGTCTTATAATATTTATTATGAACATTTATTTTTAATCATATTTTGGGTTATTAGACACCCTTTTTTTACAACTTTATCAACTGTGTATTTTTTTTTTTTTTTTTATTGGGTTTTAAATTATTTTTTACAACAAGAACACAAACAAGGAACAGCTGTCTCTATCAAAATACATCACACAAAAAACAATAATCTTCAACTGTTGATTTGAACTAATTAAGACGAGGTTTACCGAGTATTCAACACTGAAAACAGACTAATTATCTTGTTTTTGTTTTTCTTTTTGCAGCAAGCGTGTGGGTTTGAATACACGTCCAAACTGCAGCGGATGTTCCAGGACATCGGCGTCAGTAAAGATCTCAACGAACAATTCAAGAAACACCTGACCAACTCTGAGCCTCTGGACTGTGAGTCAATACACACACACACACACACAAGCAAAAGCACACAGTAGAGACAGGCACGCACAGAGATACACACACACACACACACACACACACAAAAACAAACGCAGACAGACAGACAGACAGACAGACAGACAGACAGACAGACACACACACACACACACACACACACACACACACAAGCAAAAGCACACGGTCACACAAAGACACGCATAAACACAAAAGCACACACATGCGCACGCTTATACACATACGCAGACACAAACACACACACACACACACAGACAGACAGACAAATACAGAAACACACACACACAGAGACACACACACACACACACACACACACACACACACACACACACACACACACACACACACACACACACAGACACACGCACTTCCAGAAATGGAACAATCTGCAAACACAACTGGAAAAATAAAGTACTTGACATTTCTTGAATAATAGATTTTCATTTCATTATATAAATACTGTGTCTGTGTCTGTATCTTCCAGTGGACTTCAGTATCCAGGTTCTCAGCTCTGGGTCTTGGCCTTTCCAGCAGTCCTGCACCTTCGCTCTGCCCTCCGAGGTAAAGACTCATTCAACATATAAATGACTTATTTTCCCAGTAGAATCATTTGTTCGTAGTTAAGAATGTTCTTCATATAGTTTTAGTCTGGAAATCTGAAATAGAATGTCAAAAGGGTGTGTGTTATAATCGACTGCTTCAGCCTACACCTTTTCGGTCACACTTTGTTTTTTTACTGTTTATGTTGTTGTGAATTTATGTGGTCGAATGAAACTTAACTAAACTCCTTGTGCCTCTCTGTCTCCCTCCCTCTCTTTCTCTGTCTCTCTCTCTCTCTCTCTCTCTGTCTCTCTCTCTGTCTCCCTCTCTGTCTCCCTCCCTCTCTCTCTCTCTCTCTCTCTGTCTCCCTCTCTCTCTCTCTCTCTCTCTCTCTCTCTCTCTCTCGCTCTCTCTGTCTGTCTGTCTGTCTCTCTGTCTGTCTCCCTCTCTCGCTCTCTCTGTCTGTATGTCTGTCTGTCTTCAGCTGGAGAGAAGTTATCAGCGTTTCACTGCGTTCTACGCCAGCAGACACAGCGGCAGGAAACTCACCTGGCTCTACCACCTGTCCAAGGGGGAGCTGGTCACCAACTGCTTTAAGAACAGGTACAGACACATACATATTTTACACGCATGCACGCACACAGACAGACGCACGCACGCACGCACACAGACAGACAGACAGACACAAGCACACACACTGGTAGAGGTTGCAGCAGCCAATAATGTCATCAAAACCCATCACCTAATCATTTTTGCTTTGACATTTTTGGCTGCTTGTTAAGTTTTTGGCCAGGTTTTCATTACAAAATAATTGCACTTAGGCAACCAGTTCTAGTAAAAAACTCATTTTAAAAATGAATCAAATTTAAAACTATTTCACTGTTTGAAATATATTTCAAATGTAAACACACCACATCACTTTAACCTGCGACTGAAGAGCATGCGACACTCGCACATCGGAGTCTGTTAAATTTGACAATTTATAATAAATAAATAAATGTTTTAGTTGCATGTCTCGTCTCAAAACAGCTCCTCCTTAACTGTTAAACCAGCCAACAGACATATTTTAAAGAAACAATTCAAGATGATTTATTTTTCATATGCACATTAACAATTACAGCAGCAGTGGCAATGACATTTTGAAGTCCCAGGCTCCTCTCAACAATGCAATACAGAAGAAAGAAAATGTATACCGTATTTTCCGCACTATAAGCCGCACTGGACTATAAGCTGCAAGTGTTATAATGTTTAATTACCATATGTAAGAGTTCGTTCGTGCACAGAGGGGATTGTCGGGAAAGAGATGGCTGCTTGAGGAAGCTCCCATTTATTAACATTTCAACAAACAAGTTGCATATTTGCATAACGTATTCAAGTGTTACCATTTAGAGCAATAGTAGCTACTAGCTACAGAACATGTACTGTGCTGTGGAATATAACAGGGTCGAAAAATGGGGGAAAAGTTGCGGCTTATTGTCCAAAAATGTACGGTAATAGAAACACAGAAGTTGAACCCTATCTATGATATTTGAGTGTGTTCCATACTGACCCTGCTGCTGCTGTTGTGTGTAGATACACGCTGCAGGCCTCCACCTTCCAGATGGCCATTCTGCTGCAGTACAACACAGAGGACAGCTACACCGTGCAGCAGCTCACAGACAGCACACAGATCAAAACCGTGAGTACAACTCCTAAACTGCATCGCCTTTAAATGTTTTATTCATTCGCTTTTCAAATGTGTATTATGTATTTTAATCTTGCCCCCTGTAAAGCACTTTGAATGGCCTTGTGTCTGAATTTTGCTATATAAAAAAAACTTGCCTTGATCTTGCCTAAATGTTCTCACTTTAAAGGTGTAGTCAGTGATTCTGGAGAACTCTTGTTGTCAAAATCACTTTTTGTCTTAAATCGGTGAATATCTCCTCACTATCCGCTACCTGTCTGTACTGTGTGTGTGCTGGAAAAAAAATCTAGTGTTAATACAAAGCCTAGGCTCTGGAAACTGGTATGTAAACAATTGGGGCCCACCGTTGCTAGCAACATGCCTCTTGTAATAACACACTGCACACACAGTGGATCATAAGGAGATATTTGACAACAAGCGTTTCAGAATCACTGACTCCACCTTTAAAACCTTGTTTGACTACTTCCGTCTTTTTTAAGAACGACACACGCTTTGCCTTTAAAGCTGCAGTGTGTAGAATTTTGGGTTTTATTTCCTAGCAGATTTTGTAGAAAGTAATTATAATATCCATAAGTACATTTAATTTAGTGCATAATAGCTGAAATTCTTTTTTTGAATTATTATTTTTTCCCTTAGAAAGGATCTCATATATGTCCATATTTCTGCATATCCTGGACCAAGGCCTAGTGCCGCCATCTTGAAAGTGTCATAGTTGGAATGTCATCAGGTGCATTGTTTAACATTTAGAATTGTTCTTGTCCTTGAAGGCCACTGTAGCTTCTGTTATTATTCGAAAGGGGTGGGGTTACCCAGGGAGCGTTGCATTCTAACGAAATTTTGAATATGTCTGTTAACTCAAATGTTCTCTTTATTTTTCAGGACATTCTGGTTCAAGTTCTGCAGATTTTGTTAAAGTCAAAGCTGCTGGTGAGTAAAACCAACATCCTTCTGTCTGTTCTTTTATGTGTAGGCTGTGTACGAGGATTTATTGATATCATACCAAGCAATTTCATGGAAAAATCTGACATTCAGCGCCCTACATATAGCTGGAAAAGAATGATCCGAATCACTAATATCTTTCTGTGTGTCCGTCTGTCTATCTTTCTTTCTGTCTGTCTGTCTGTCTGTCTGTCTGTCTGTCTGTCTGTCCGTCTGTCTGTCAGGTAATGGAAGACGAAAACGCCAACGTGGACGAGATGGATTTCAAACCCGACACCGTCATCAAACTGTTCCTCGGATACAAGAAGTGAGTCTCACTACACACACACAGGATAGATAGATAGATAGATAGATAGATAGATAGATAGATAGATAGATAGATAGATAGATAGATAGATAGATAGATAGATAGATAGATAGATAGATAGATAGATAGATAGATAGATAGATAGATAGATAGATAGATAGATAGATAGATAGATAGATAGATAGGATAGATAGATGGGTTAATTGTTTATTTTTAGTTACCTATTTGTATTGTCATTGCATATAAAAAACACAACAAAATGTAGTTTGAGGCACCACTCCAAACGAGCAGCATTTATGATAGACTAGATTAAAGTTAAGAGTCCGGTCTGACCGACTCCATGTCTGAACCTTTGATTTAGTAAAGTACTGTAAACCTAAACCCACTAAATCCTTCTAACTATGTAATGTGTGGAGTTAGTTTCATGATAGTAAAGCATAGGAAAAGAGTTACAGGCATATTTATCAATCCTAGTTAAAGATATTGTCATTTAAGTTTGATAAACTTTTTTTTTTTTTTTTTTTTTACTATTTTAGACCAGGTTTACAGAGGCTTTAAGTTTTGTTTTTCTGTTCCCGTCCGTAGTAAGAAACTGCGAGTGAACATCAACGTCCCGATGAAAACAGAACAGAAACAAGAACAGGAAACGACCCACAAGAACATCGAGGAAGACCGCAAACTTCTCATCCAGGTAACGAGTCAAACGCCATTTTACAAAATGTTCAAAGGTTCTTTAAGGCCCTTATTTTCACTGATTAATACACATTTTATTTATAGCCAAGACATAAAAGTAAGGAATAATGTATAGCGAACAGGTCACTGGAGAAAATAGACAGACAGAAAAGCTTTCAGTGCTGACCGTACAAAAAATAGTCTATGGTTAAAGTCTCTTCAGACATTACCCATGTGTACTCCTGTGTTCCCTGCTCTCCTGATACATTCAAATTCAAAATATTCCATTGTTTTTTTAGAATGGAACTGTTTGTAGACGTCTGTCAGCTGATAGATAAGACAGAAATTTATCCATCGGAACAATTTCTGTAGGTCCATAGTAACGGTGAATTATACTTACGTGTGTGTGTGTGTGTGTGTGTGTGTGTGTGTGTGTACGTGTACAGGCTGCCATTGTTCGGATCATGAAGATGAGGAAGGTCTTGAAGCACCAGCAGCTTCTGGCTGAAGTTCTGAACCAACTGTCGTCCCGATTCAAACCACGAGTCCCCGTCATCAAGGTAAACCATCCGCTTTAATTATGAGTCTGCCTTTGCCCATTTTGGTGTAAATAAAAACACACACACACTAAAAAACTTGACTTAATGTCAATAAATAAATGAATTAGATTATCTCAAATGGCCGATCTCCTGAGCCAACAGAATATACCAGCAAAAAAGATGAACAAAATTTAATCAAGACAATAAATAAGTGCAAATATTTTTGGTGCAAAATAAAAAGGTGTAAGTCAGTCAGTAGGGCTCACGTATGCACACAGCCTGACCCATGTAGTTACCTAATGTATTGTTCCTGGATGCCTCATGCTTATTGGCTCACTGAGGTTGATGAGAATAACCTCGTAGGGATTGAAATTTGTTATTGGACCACATGACATTTCGATCCTCATTAATATTGAGGCATTTTGTTTTGGTGCAAAAAAAAAGTAAGTTAATCTCATGTTTTTGTGTGTGTCTCCCCCTTGTGGACAGAAATGCATCGACATCCTGATAGAGAAGGAATACCTGGAGCGAGTGGACGGAGAGAAAGACACCTACAGCTACCTGGCCTAAAAACAACATGGCTGGCTCTCCTCAACATCTATTTTATTCGTTATTTCTTTCTTTCATTTTTTTTTTTTTTTTTTTTTATGTCCTGAGTAAATAAAGTGAGGAACCCTCAGAGCAACCAACCAACCATCAACAACTTGAGAGGGTGTGTGAACTTTCTACTCAAACAAAGCCCCTCCGTTTGAGACTGGGAAACCCCGTCTTAACCGCTACACTTTTCCCTGTCCCATCTGTAGGACTACAAACACACACACATGCGCACACACACATGCACACACACACACACACACACTTCTTGTTGTCATATTGTAAATAACAACCACAGACTGTAAGAAGAAGAAAAAAACAAACCTTTGCTCCCTTCTTCACATAGCGTAATGAATTAGCCAACAACAAATCAGTGGAGAGAGCCGCATCCAAAGGTTTTGTTGCATGCTACTGCCTAACCTAACTGGCGCACCCTACAGTGACAACGAAAATAAAGATTTAAGAAAAAAAAAAATTAAAATTAAAAGTCGAGTCACTGGGCGAAGCCGATATCGACAACGACGCAAGCCGGTCCTGTAATTTAAAAAGTCTACAACTGAAACGGAGATGAGAGAGAGAGGAAGAGAGAGAAAGAGAGAGAGATGACATGAGAATTCTTCATGCGTGGAAATTCGTCTCCGTTTTTCAGTTTTTGAGGTCGTTTTGGGTTCATTGCAGGAGATTGATTGAAGAGGAGGAGGAGGCCTGTTTCATTAACTGAACGGTATAGGAGGAGGAGGCCTGTTTCATTAACTGAACGGTGGACATTTGTATAGTGTGGTTCATTTTCTAAATGTGTGATAAATAAAAACAAGGAAAGATTTCTCTAATGATTGTCTCCCGATCCCTTCGACATTCTGTTTACATCACTATCGTTGTATGTTTGGGCTTTTATTTTGAAGGGTCAGACACATTTTTACAAAATAATTTTTTTTCATGATATTTTATTAAATATATACGTGTATGTGACTGTTATATAAAGATTATAATTTTTTACTTAAATACATTTTATTGATTAACTAACAGGAAATTGTAACTTAAGAGTAGACTTTACTTTTAATACACTGTTTTTCAGGGCAATTGTATAAAACCTTATCATTTTGAGGGAAAACTTTTTGAACAAAGATTTTTTTTTTAATTGTGTCCGAGTAGGTGAAAGTAAAGACTTCACTTCTACTCTATCCACTCCTAGATGGTTTAACTTTTTCTTACCAAATTTAAATATAAGGGAGTCAAATAATATGAAATAAAGTTCAATTAAAAATAAATATTATAGTTATAAAATAAATCTAAATGGGCATACTATATTATTATATTATAGAATAAAAAGTAAAACAAAATTGTGACAAATAATGTTGGTAGTTTAAGTTTTCCAAAAAAATTAAATTCACGTCACGAATAAAACTAACAGTCCCTGCCGCCATTCCTCACGCGAAGTAAGAAGACACCAACACAAGCTGTAAAATATCCTTATTGTTTTAGTCCTTAGCTTTGTTTCTCTGAATAGTCGGATCCTTTTAATTGATTTATTAATACTTTCGGGATACTTTTGATTTTTATTCTTTTGGTTTTATGGAAGTTCTTTTTTCTCGTCTGTGAAAAGCAACAAACTGTTTTGCTAACGGTTTGACAGCCAGCAGCAGCCGTTGAAGACGCCGTCAGATGGTGAGTACGTACTGAAAATGTATACTTTAAAAAACGCTAACGTCCACATATAGTAGGCTAATGTGAATATCTGTTGTCGGGATTCAAATAGGCAAACACATCTTAGTTCGTTCATCATTTTATAAGGTGGCAGCACTTTATCACAGCGAATAACTAGCTTAACTTTGTTTTTACTAGCTAACCGTCATTTTAGCTAATGTGTGTCGAACGTTCGTCCGATATATTTTGCCGCGACGTCATTCACTCGAAACTCCAAATCGGACATTTTTGTAGTCCAATTAAAACATCAGAATATCCGAGGGTGGTTTCCATAATCCGAATCTGAATTTGAGCACCTGAAATGTGTTAAAATGTCTTAAAAACCAAAAAACCTCATCCCAAGCAGACAGTGTGTATCTCGGAGAACAAGAAATACCTTTACATATGAAAACAACAGCTGGAAAACCAGTAAAAACGTTTATTTTTTCAATAGCTCTGCCTGAGCTATGTGTGAGATTTTGGTGAGGTTGTATGTGGTGCTACCTAGCATTGCCATGACTTCAATGCAAAAACATTAACATTTTGATACATCAAAAATGAATCCCCCTTCTGAAGTTATTTTTTAAAGTACTTTTATTGTAAACATGTGTAGGGAATGGATAACAGCAACTGTTTATAAGCACTCATTTCCTTAATTTTGCAAATGACGCCCCCTGCTGTCTGATTAAGGTATACAATGAATTAAAGAGAGATATTGTTTGAAGAGTAGGTCATTTAAGGTAGCCTACAATAACATTTCAAATTTCGATACATGATATCAACGTTGGATGTAGGCCTACCAATAAGATTTGAAAAAAATCTGAAAAAAAAACGTCGTTACATTATAAGTATTTTTCATTAGACAGTTTGACAGGACTGTGTGGGCGTGGTCATGTAAAGCTTTGATTGACATGTGCTTCATTTTGATTGACGTCTCCCTGGCTCATGTATCAAGCAGTCTCCGTGGCAACAGTCCCTCAGCTATAGCGCTAAGTTGAGAATTTTTCTGATTCTGCATTTGGAAAATGATTCCTCTCCGTGGGACACTGAACGGTGAGTCACAAAATGCTTGCTATGTTCATAATGTTACTTCTGATAGACTAGTTCGGATAAGGCTTCCTGGGGTCACAGTAACTGGGAGCTGTCGGTATTTGTCAATTCTACCGGTCATTTATTGTCTGTTTTAATTTGAGCTAAGGTGTATAAAGTAGGCTACATCAGAAAGACAAATGCAGATACCGTATAAAGAGCAGCTATTGGAAAATGTCAAGTGAGTGGTTAAACATATGAATTTAGTTTAGAGTTATTGATCATACAATCAGGAGACAGTAAAGTCAATAGACAACGGCAGTTTACCAGTCGTTACGGTTACCGATGTTGGTGTCAATCTTGTGTTTGGTGTTTAACAACCAGCAATATATTTATGTGGGCACATCTTAAATTTACAAAAAAAAAAATGTTTTCATTTAACTTTTATTTATCCTCGAGAGACCAATTGAGGGGTGACCCTCATTTTCAATGATGTCGAGTCAAAACAAATTCAAAACAACAATACATACAAAATATTCAATGCAAATACATCAAATACACAACAAGTGAAGAGAAGAGAAAAAAAAAACAAAAAAAACAATTGAAACATTTACAAAGTGGTGAAGAGTGGCAGCAATTAAAAGGAATAAAGTACAATATAGCCTAATTAAAACAGTTACAAGTAGAGTTTGGCAGATCCAAGATAGTCTGTTTAAATTGGCCAAAGGATATGAATGTATTTAGTTTAATTTGTTGCTGTAAGTTGTTCCAGGAGTCGGGGGCACTGAAGCTAAAAGCTGTCTTTCCCAGCTCAGACCGGGCTTGTGGGACATAAAGCATAAGCATGTCAGTGGAGCGGGTTTGATAAAGCCCATCTGAAATGTGCAGCATTTCAGTTAAATAACGAGGAAGCTTCCCGGTCAAGGCTTTGTAATTAAAAATGTGCCAATGTGCGTCACGTCTCTCTTTAAATGGGTAAGTACAAGACCCTCAAATCCACCATCTAATACTTTATTGTCGGATCATATATTAATCTGAGTTATTTTTTTACATTGACAACATCCTACACAAAACAATTTATATTATTTTTATTTTTTTTAAATACAGCATCTAGATGGCAAGTAGGCTGCACAATCATCCTGACTGATTAGCTGAATGCTAACAAAATGTTAGCTAAGTATGATTAGGCTACCCTACACAGGCCTATCTAGCAAACTCAACAGATAGTTAGCCCACCTTTTATATCTGACTGTATACTGCGGCATTAGTGGTATGAAATGTGTTCAATGTGTAGTGTTTTGTGTTAGTTCAGTATTTAAGGAAATTATAGTGAAAGACCAACAGATGGCGCTCTTACCTTTGTTGATTACAGAACAGATACCAGTTCTTCTCTTCATTTATCAGCACAGTGTCACTCACCTACATTCGTTATTCAACAAATACAGCTTCCCAATCTGGATCCTTGGGACAAATTGTATAAAATGGGGATGCAGGGTCATATGAGGATTCTATATTTTTATTGTGACTGACTCGACCTCATTGCAAATGAGGGACACCCACTCAATTGATCTTTTGAGTATAAATAAAGGTCAAATGAAATACATGAAATGAAAAATTGCCATCAATTTGAAGTCAATACTCATGGACAATATAAACCCTATATTGTACTTGCAGGTGTTCCTGTGGAGAGTGCCCGATGATGCCAACCATAGCTGGAAATGTATGCTGTCAATCATATCGTTGGTACACTGGTATGTAGTATTTTTTTTATTCCATAATGTTCCAGAATGTTTATACAAACACCAAGTTTTCTATAATTGGTCAACAGAAGCATCCCGGCTAAAAGGTTACCATATACATATGAATGAACCGTATCTCTCTTCTTCCTGCTCCGGCTTTAAATCATTAAAGGAAACACAATGACATGGGGTTAACTTGAGTTAGAAATACAGGACATTCTGGAACTTCAAAACCTTGACAACGTGATGGGCGTTGTTTCCAATGAAATGTTGTTGTTAAAAATCATTCCAAAATAGTTTATTTTCCAGGCCTCTTGTGCTTCCACATACCTGTGATAGAGAATTTCACAATAACAAAAAAGCTGGGGGCGCTCCGGTGGCGTAGTGGATAGAGCGCGTACCATATTGGCTCCGGCCTTCGTTGCAGTGGTCGCGGGTTCGAATCCGACTCGTGGACCTTTACTGCAGGTCATCCCCCCTCTCTCTCTGTCTCCCCATTTCAACTCTGTACTATCTAATAAAGCTTGAAAATGCCAAAAAATAACCTAAAAAAAAAAATTAAAAAGCTATGCTGTTTGTAAGTGTAAAAATAATCAAATGACCAAATCAAAACATTGATATATTTAGTTTTTATCATCTAAATACATATTACAATAACATGATAGATTAAAGGTGTTTGGTGTTTTGTGCCCCCAACTGAGCCTTCCAGGCAGCGCTGCATTGATAGCTTTGCTGGGGGCACAAAACACCATTTTTGTGATATACAAATGAACCATATCTCTTCCCAGCCCTTGTCCCTGTCATTTTAATCATATTTGAGCAAGACATATTTTATGTTCAAGTTTTCCTCCAGCTTTGTGCTTTAAATGTGTTAAAGGAAACACAATGACATGGGGTTAACATCAGACAGAAAATCCAGGACATTCTGGAACTTCAAACATTGACAACGTGATGGGTGTTACCGAGGAATTCTTGTTATTGTTGATAAACATTCCAAAAGAGTTTCTGTTCCATTGTGATCAATGATTGTGTGGTTGATAATCATTTCAAAAGACGTTCTATTCTGCTTCAAAAACACTTTCTGTTCCAGTCATCTGGTCCTTCCACATTCCATACAATACATGCTTTCAGAACTAAAAACTATGCGATGGCGGAAACTCAAATGCTACTATCTGAAAAATTCACTTTTTTAAGAAAACAAAAAAAAGTGTAGCTTTTTTGCAGAATGATATTTTCTGACAATAGCAATACAATACACTCTTTATGGACTATATTACATTATTACATTACGTTAACAATAGCCTACCTACCAGTTATTAGTGCTTGTTCTCATCATCCAAAGTGAAAACCACCAATAAGAAATAAGAGGTTTTGCATTTCTGGAACTTCAAAAACTTGACAACGTGTTGTTGTTTTGTTGATAAACATTCCAAATGACGTTGTGTTCTGCTTCAAAAACACTTTCTGTTCCAGTCATCTGGTCCTTCCACATTCCATAAAATAAATGCTTTCACAACTAAAAACCATGTATGCTTTTTGTCAGAGTAAAGATAACTAGAAAATGCATTTCCTGCTGAAAATGCGTGTGAATGCTGAAACAGCTTACGCTAAACTGGATAGCTGAGTATGAAGATTTGAAAAAGGTCTATAAAGGTTTATAAAGTTGTTGAAGTTTATAAAGGTCATAATTGTGTAAAATAAGTTTAAAAGGAGTTGAAAAGTTGAATATATAGAGGTTTGAATAACATTTCTTGCTGAAATTATGAAGAAGTTGAAAGACATGGATAAAAATCTTAAAACTATGAAATAGTAATTGAATAGACTTGGAGCTAATCTACCTTGATGGCTTGAATGTATATGAATCAGATAAAGGAGTATGAAGATGTGGAAAAGTAAGAAACAGTCTTAAGTATGAACAGTAGTGAATTGTTTAACTCTTATAGGAATGATGTTGAATATTTAAACATTTCTAGATACAATTATGATTGAAAGACATAAACATTTTTTTAATGTGTGAAATAGGCCTTCAAAGAGCAGAGTGTTTGCCCCATTCCAAATTGTTCCCCTTGCCCCACTGCGTACATGTGAAATAAACATACAGAACACTAAATTGATCACAAAAGGAAGAGATTAGTAATCAGTAAAAATGTTTATTAACTCTGGCCATTGTAGGCACAAAACAAAACAAAGAGGAGGTAAAGGGCTGTAGGACATTGGACATGTTTGTAGCTGCTTCCAGTCATTTGTTTGGTGGGAGGACATGGAGGAGGAGAGGCCCTAAAAAGAAAAACAGTGAAAAACTTGAGTACTCTCGTTCTGAAGTTGTTCATTCAAACAGCATACACAAACAGGTGCCATTGTTTTATCAGGTTGGTCTAATCACCTTTTCCACTTGTTGATGCTGCACCTGGGAGGAACTGTCACTTTGAAAGTGACGACTCCCTGATGACTGATGTGCCGCTGTGTTTCCCTGCAGCACTTCACCTCATCACTTGCCAAAAGATCTGCAGTAGTTACTGTACTGAACCTATCTGTGCTCAGATGGTGATCTGGAGGTTGGAGGATGAAGCTGTTACGAATGAAAGAAAAGTTAGTTCTTAAACCGAAGGCTGTGAAAAAAACTTCACCTACCAGAAGAAAAGAAAATAGTTTTGTATCAAGTTTAAATCATTGTTTATCCGGTTATACTGGGTCTATTTGCATGAAACAAAGACTGGCATCGAGTTTAAAGCCAGAAGTCAATGGGAAACATGACGGCAATAATCCAATATTCACCAAGACCATGGGATAATATTAAAATACCTTTAAAACTGCTGCAGGGTAGAACACATTCAGTCCAGCGCGGTTTCGTACAGAGAGATGATCTGGAGGATCAGTCTGTTCCGACCGTCTCCACTGGGAAGTGGAGGCATCACAGCAGAGCAAGACCTGAAGAAGAAAAATTATACTATTAAACTCTGAGCTGTAACTTTAAAGTCAAGCAACAACTGTGACATCACAACTAATAAACCTAAATATTTAAGAAAATTCCCAATACCTTGCGCTCTGTTGTGGAGAAACATCGGTACTGGCAGAGGGAAGGACACATGTCTCTGTGTGGTCTAGCAGCGATGCATCTGATCCAACATGGTGGGTCTGCTGCTGTTTGACAGGTTAGACGGTGAAGCAGCATCCAGTCTGTGGCTTTGATGAGCAGTGTCTCAGAGAGAAGGTGAGGTAAAGGCCGGCAGGTGTTATCTCATCCACTGCTTTGGAGAACATTTCGACAGAGAGGGAGTAGAACTGTCTCTGTGTGGTTCAGCAGTGAATGGTCTGTCCTGGTCCTTTCCTTGACTGTTAAACTGATGCTGCTGCAGCTGGTCTGTGGTCGGCTGGGGTGTGTGCCGAACCTCACGGTCTTTGAAGGAGCCGAGGCCACAGCTGGCATGTGTCGCCAGGTGACCCATACACCCTCTGCCACCCTCCCTGCCAGAGGGCGTATGGGTAGGAAGTGTGGGGTTTCACACTTCCTACCTGCCATGTCAAAGACTTAATGGAGTTACTGGAACAGAAAGCGTGAATGTTACAAATACTTATGCTATGTACCAAAAGAAAAACCATGTGTGAAACACCTCGCAGCTCTTTTTTTCTCCATCACATTGCAGCAGTCAAATCAAGTTTTGAGCAGGGGATCATCTGGTCCACCCTCCCTCCCTCCCAGCCTCAAAGCGACTGGGACAGCCTGGCAAGGTTTTGAAGCCTGGCTGCACAGATGACCCCCTGCTCTGGATAAATGTGGACTGTATTTGTAATTTTAAATCTCTTTACATTTACTGAGTGTTACCTGCCGTAGTCATCCTTATATTCTCCTTTTGATTTTGTGTTTCAAAAAATTAGACTGTAAAAAACTCTCCTCAAAATCCTGCTGACTTATTTAAGAACTGTTAGAGGACAAAACACAGAATACAGGATTGTGGTAACTGTAATATGTCTTCATTACCCCAGAATGGAGACAACGCTGTGGCTGAGAGATGAAGATCAGATCCAGCAGTGTGTTCTTCTCTGTTGTTGCAGCAGTGATGAGTTGCGCGTATCCCCTAGACTGAAACAGCTCAAATATTGGCTTACTTGCGTTGGACAGGAGATTCTCATTGAAATCGCCACAGACAATGATGGGGTGAATATCAAGGATCTCCAACGAGTCCAAAAGGCTTCCCAGGTTCGACAGAAATGATCTCATGCTGTAGTCTGGAGGTCTGTAAACAGCTGCAAGCAATGCACTCACTGGGGCTTCAACCTTCAATGCCACAAACTCCAGGTCAGTTACATTATGTACATACTGTTTTTCACTTACTTGAATGTGGTTTCTCACATAAACAGCAACTCCACCACCATGTCTGCTGGCCATCTGTGGAAAGTTTGTGTAGGACAGGTGTCTGTTGCGCTTGTAAAGATTGTAACCCTCCAATTGTAGACTCTCTGCAACAAAGGAGCCATGCAGGTGAGTTTCCGTGAGACACAAAATGTCTGAGAGACACAGTTCGTGATGGCTCTTGATGTCATTCACATGAGATGGCAGTCCCTCTGTGTTGTGGTGAACGATAGTTAGGCTGCCAGGTCTGTCCGGTGTTTGTTTAATATGCAGAAGAGGCATCATATCTTCGAAGCTGACTTCTCTCATGGTCTGGAGGGCTTCAGTGATTTCTGGGTTGGCATATATTTTACTCTCGTCCAGGTCCAGCATGTGAAGTCCACGGAGAGAGGTGACTCTGCTGATCGCTACGTACGCCATGCCTGGTTCAAAAATGCGCTTCAGTGATACTACAGCTGATGTCTTCGTCATGCCTTGGACCTTGTGTATTGTACATGCAAAGGCAAGTCGAACAGGAAACTGTCTGCGTACCACTCCTTTCTGCTTCAGATTGTCCTCGGCTCTGTCTATGTACACCAGATTGTTAGGTCCTCCTGATGCTCTGTCACGGTAATTCATCCCAGCTGTTTCATCATCCATCTTGAGCCCAAGCATAGTGACGTGTGAAAAACCAGATAGATCAGAGGTTACTATCCTGCCTAGTGTAGCAAAAGATCCATTCACCAATCCTTGAGAGACATCGATGTTTCTTGTGAGCATGACACGAGCACCTTCAGCAACATTTAGAGAGTCTGGTAACTCATTATTGCCTCCTTTAAATGGTTTGGTCTGTCGTGCCATTTGTCCACTATGTGGGTCTTTCTTGAAGTCATCTGCATCAATGGTGGTGATATGAGAATGGAGCAGGGTTAGAATTGCAGAGTTGTGTCCATCTACTTGTTTATTAGTAGCAAAAATATGCAGCACATCATTTGGACAAAGCTCTGGTTCGGTGATGGTCTGTGACAGCAAAGCTCTGTCTGCTTCAGATAACTTGTCTACCTTTCCTTTCACACGGATCCTGTTCAACATCTCTGCGAAGGCAACATCATCTTTCTGACGCATGATCTCAGTCAGAGTGATCATCTGAAAGTTTTCCTTCCACAGGTCAATCTCAGAAGGCTCAAACACACAGAGGGTCTTGGACTGTCGCACCGGTGGGAGCTGATGAAAATCTCCAACTGCTAACACCGACATCCCTCCAAAAGGTCTCCGGCTTCCTTTGATCTGTTTCAATCTGGCATCCACATAGGCAAAAAGGGACTTTGAAATCATTGACACTTCATCGATAACAAGGATCTCAGCATTTATAAGGTCTGATCTAACTTCATCCAGTTTGTTGCCAAGTCCTTGAAATGGGGGTCTGAGGCTTCTGGGCAGCTTGAGGAGAGAGTGCAGTGTTGAGCCTGAGATGTTAAAGGCAGCAGTGCCAGTGAACGCAGTCAAGAGGACGGTGGGGTTTGATATGTCGGCCTCCTCAGCATGTCTCGGCAGCTTGCACAGTATCTTAGACGCCTCGGAAAATATGCACTTGATCAGATGTGACTTTCCTGTTCCAGCTCCTCCATTTATGTACAAGAAAAAAGGCTCTGGATTGAGGCCATTGACACGGTTAATGCACCATTCTCTAACTGCATAGAATACACAGGCCTGTTTCTGGTTCAGATTCTGATACATTTGGCGTAACAGCATTGGGTCTATAGCAGGGGGCTCTCGGATGGCTCTGGCCTCGGTAGCAGCATCAGCCTGTTTACTGTATTCTGGCACATTCTCCTGCACATTGTCATGGTCTGGCTCTCTCGCTTGTAGTTCCTCAATACACTCCAACCTGACAGCTTCAGATTCTGGGGCCAGATTACACCATTCATCAATCACACCTCTGTTCTGTTCAAATTCCTCGACTGCTTGCTCTATTACTTCACTGTGTTTCTCATAGTTGTCTCTGTTTCGTTTGACAATGATTCTGGCCATCTCAGGACGCTGTGAGCCAGGTAGCAAAACACGGCCAGATTTGTAGAAGGACTCGTATGTTGTTCTCTTCAGTTCGTGGTCTGACCGGTGAGGAATGTACAGTTTTAGTAATGTGGCATAAAACTGCTCAGGTTTTTTCTCCTGTGACGCGCGGTAAAATCTGATGATAGCAGGCTTTTCGTTTTTCCTCATTTGAACAAATCCCATGTCATTCAGCAGGGGCAAAGCGCATTTACCTTTTGTCTGTTGGCCATAAACAATCCTGCTTTTGGATACAAAATCAGCCAGACACATCTCCTCAAACTCTGGTGTTTCAGGTCTGGATTTGTATTTGTCTGTCAGAGACGTCATCCACACGTTATCACTTTCTGCTGTTGTGTTTTGCAGGCTTGACAGGGAGCGGCTCATTTTCACTGGGTTGTTGTCTGTGGGAATGAACGTGACTCCACGTGAACATTTCTTCATGCTAATACCGCATGCTCGAGTCACACACTCCTGAGCACTGACTTCTCTCTTTTTGGAATAGGCCTGCATGATTTCTCTCATTTCATCACACTCATTGACATGGTCTTTGTTTGAGTTCTGAATCAGGGTTTTTAGATACTCACTTACAGAGTTCTCACTTTTGCATATATATGTGCAGATGTAGTGTATCAAACTGAAATAATTGAGTACGTACTGCACGTCCATGTTAGCGTCCCAAGCTTCGAGTAGACACGGGTTGTATCCATTTACCCAGCAGTCCTTTGGATCACGCTTCAGTATCAACGCACTCGATTTGTTTATTCTGTTGAGGCATAGCTCGTACTCTCTCAGTGTTAAGTTACATTTATCTAGGAGCTGATGTAAAGTTAGGGAAGCAGCTTCAGGCTCATTCAGCAGCATGGTCAGTGGAGCGAGCGTTCTCTTTGCTAATTCCAGTTCTGCTAAACCATCATCTTCCCCAGGTCTTGTTATCATTGTCTCTCCGGAAGGGGGCTTGGGAAATCCAAAACGGCAGCCAGAGTTGGAACTTCTGAAACATGTCCTTGAGTGGTTTTTGCTGTGCATTTGTACTTCTGTGACTTTTTTGTAAAGATCAGGTTGTTTATGTGGGTCAGGGAGCTGAGCGGTGATGTATTTGGACACAAAGTTACACACAGTCAAATCATCATCTTCCTCAAACACAGGTGCACCTTCTACCCATAAGAGTCCGTGTATGTGAGGGCTTCCTCTGTTTTGAAATTCCAGCCTCCAAAAATAGTCCACGACTTTCCCCAGTGGTTGTGCAGGAGACAAGATTAGATCTCTGAATAGGGCCTCAACACGTTTGTCAAATAATCTTAGGACTGTGACCGGATTACTTCTCAAAATATTGCATTTGGTCCCCCAGTCTAGCTCATCAAAATTGACTTCCTCACCCTGCTGAGCTTTTATTGCCTCTATCACCTCAGGCCAACGCATTTCAGCTGCAGAAAATGTGCAAAAGAATGTAGGAGAACCCAATTGACGAATAATGGAGAATAAATCTCTGGTTGTCTTTTCCCAGTAACTCGGTGTCCCACGTAGCGGCTGCATGAATCTGATTGCATCTTTATTTCGCACCAGTCTTTCAACCTCGCGCCTGTCTTGTAACATTCCTGAGGTTATTCTCCGTCCATCTCTGGTGAAAGGCTTCCCTTTACGTAACTGGATCTGCATGCTGGAAGTGGCCAAGTGTATTTCGGTAACGAATTGGGCGAAAAACAGATAATTTGTATCCCTGGCGAAACGACCATCAACACCGAAAAGCCTGGTTTTGAAATAACTGCTGGGAGATAATTTAATTGGTCTCTTCTCATCCAGTGTGTTTTGACCCGTTGGGAACTGAGCAGGAAAAGCTATGGCCTCAAGTTTAGGTGTTCTAAAGAAACCGACTGGACTGTTTCTTTCTGCAGGGGCAACAGAGTAGATACCTTCACTGAAACACATTATCTCCTCTGAAACATCACATGGCTGAAGGCAGGATTCTAAAGCCAGACCACCATTAGGCATGTCACCTTCAAGTTCTGTATCATCAGTCTGCTCTGGTTCATTTTCATCACAACGCAGCACGTCAGTGTTCTGTTGCTCATTTTCCCTTACTTCCTCACACAGTGCAATGCTTTCACACACGTCAATTTCCATCATATCATCCTCATCGTAATCATCATCCTCCATTGTTACATCATCATCATCATCCTCATCAGGAAGTGTTGGGTCGCATAACTCCGCCTCCTCTCTGATCGTTATGTCGTCATACTGTGGGTGAATTTCTTTTAGTTTATGCAGCGCCTGCACTAGTTTAGACCAGTTTACAGTCTGGAAGAGCTGGTGACCTTTGTAACACAAACGTCTCTTCAGTTTGACCCTCAACACCTGCGATTCACCTCTCAGTCTGGGCAGAGCGTTGACTGTCTCCTGTACCTCAGATGGCACACACACTACATTACCTTTAATAGATTTCTGGCCCCCGCGTGGGAGAGGAATAATTTTAGCAAACGTAATGCATTTAGCAATGAGATGTCTCTCCAGTATGTTGAGATCAGACAGTTCAGGAGGTATATCAGCTAGCTCCAAGTTGTTAGCTATAGCGAGGGGTGGCATGGCTCCATTTTTAAGATGATTATGGCAGGTGTGACAAATCCATTCTGTCTTCCTCTCATCAGGCATCTTACACTGTTCATTTCTGCATTCATCACCACAAACATGGACATACTTTCCTGTCAAGCATGCTGCAGCCACATCTGGCTTCTTTACATATTTTGACCTTGTACATTGCTTTACTTGGTTTGGAAAAGACGCTTTATGGCAGACAGTGCACACAAAAGTGGGACCGGCCTTTATATGGGATCTGAAAACAGATATAGCTTCTTTGATTAAAGGGTCATCACTCTCACATGTTTGTCTATTTATCGCTCTGTATTTCCTTCTTATTTTTGTGGCACACCTCATGTTATGCATACTCTTAAATGCAAGGTTGTTATTATACCTGTCTTGCATTAATTGTCTCATTTGCTCTCTGTGTCTTAACCTGAATGCTTGATCATGTGCATAACGTTTAGTGATGAAAGATCGCTGTCTTAGCCTGAAGTCTGCACAGTCTCTGTATCGGTTGGTGATGTACTGCTTTCGCCTTTGCTGAAAATCAACATTGTTTTTGTATCTGTTGGAAAGATACTGTTTCCTTCTCTGCCTGAAGTTAAAATTTTCTTTGTAACAGGTTGCTAATTTATTTATTTTCTTTTTTCGTAATTCAGAATTGTTACGATATCGGTTGTTAACGTTCTCTTGTTTTGCCTTTCTAAATTCATCATTTGAATATTTCCTGCTTGAGTAAGATTTTTTCTTTGCACTAAATGTTTTATTTAAAGCATACTTTGCTTTTTCTTTCCTCTTTTGATTCTCATTTCTTTGTGATGGCTTTTCAGAGAGCAATTGTCTCCTCTTAATTTTTTTTCTTTGTTGTTTATTATGTTTTGATAAGTCAGGTAAGGCATTATCACATGACAATGAAGCAGGTGCGTTTGATTCACTGTGAGGAGCATCATATATGACAGAATCAACCGCTGAAGGTTCTCGTTCAGTTTCCATATGAGCAGATACCTCATCTACATTGTTAACAGCGACATCAATGGTATCAGTGTTTGCCTCTGGAACCCCGTTAAACAAAGCAGGTGAAACAGCAGCATTGTGAGCTGAAGGATGAGTCTCCGTCTCTTTTATAGCTTTGGTTTTGTCGGTCGTGTTCACTTTGTGACATTTTCTCCTTTGCCGTTTACTAAGTTCACAGGAGATAACTGGCACAGCATTTTCACTGGCAATAGGATTCATCAATGGGACATAAAAGTGTGGATCACTTTGAGGAGCACTATGTGTGGTGACAGAATTCAAGCTGAATCTACTTGATGGTTCTGGTTCAGTTTCCATAGGAGTGGACAGCCCCTTTACTATGTTTTCAGATACTTCAGTAGTTACCTCTGCAGCCTCATTTTGAAGAGCAACCTCCAACAGAGCAGTTGGAACAGCAGCAGTGTGAGTGGTAGACGGTCTCTCTGTCTCTCTTACAGCATTGTTCTGGATGGCCATGGTCATATTGTTAAACTCAACAGGCTTCAGCTCATATGTACAGTTGGATTGTGTGCCCAGCATTCTGTGATACTGCAGGAGGCGGTCGATCATATCACTGAGATGAGTGAACGTCAGCATGACAGCAGTACCAGGAGTGTACAAACCCAGGAGTCGGGGCAAACCTTTGGATGTTCTGGAATGTGGGTCAAAGAAACCATATCTGCCTGACCTGGTTCTGAAAACTGCAATACATAACGATGTCATCAACAGCAGTGCATACTGCACATCCGATAGCAAGCAGCTCAGTCCTGCCTCTAGATCCAGAAAGCTGTCTACAGCGCCAGGTGGTGGGCCTGCTAATGTGCCATACCTACTAAAGATTGTCATGTCCACATCACTTACACATCTGCGTGCTGGCACAGTATCAGGGAGCTCATCAGTAGCCAAATGTATATGTGTAGGGAACCTTTTCCTGGCAGCTTTATACATCTCATTACCTTTATCCAAAACATCATTGAGATCTGCTGTGGTGATGTTTTCATTCTCGTGAAGGAATGCTAAAAATGTGAGTGAGTTACAGGTGCACTGCTTGTTCCTGTATTGGCCGTATTTATGGGAAGCCTGGCTGCAGGATGCTTGGACGTGCTGCTCAGATGGTTGATCTCCCAGGTTCACCCAGTCTGCATGAGCTGTTCCACCAGGCTGGTCATCAGTGTAACGGCCTCTCTTCAAAGCATCAGCATAGGATAGACCTGCTCTTGGTAGAGACGGCATGTGGCTCTGGCCTGTGTGGTTTACCTGGTTAGCATTAGATTGCTCTGCTACACACTGCTTATCAATGATACGCCTCCTCTCAGCATCAGCAACCTGTAGTTCACATGGAGCATCACAATGTTGAGGTTGAGTTGCTGCAGGCCTCTCTCCATCACTGCTCTGAAGACCAACACATTCGGCTCCTTCAACTGTTGCACTGTGAATCTCACCCGACTTCTTCCGGCGAAGGCTTGCAGCTCTGGAATTCTTACTCTTCTTTGGCATTGTTGTTGTGTTTCAAAACCCACTGATGTTACCGTTTGACTTTTATTTGTACCACAAAATATCAATGTTAAATTCTGTAAAACGTTTTTTTTTTATATTCAAGTTTAGGTTTAGTATTTAAACTCAAAGCAAACAATTTCTCAATACAGCTGGTTTATTTATCACAGTATATCAATGTTTAAAAAATCAAAGCATGTATACCGATTCAAACAATGAAAATAGGTCTATAGTCAATGAGGTACAATTATATGCAAATCAGGTATATAAATATAATGTATGTCTTAGTTTTAGCAGTAGTACAATTACACAAGTCTAGTAAACAATAACAGATAATAGTTAACGTGCATTCAAGTGTGAAGATAGCTGCAATCAAAACAAACCCTTGGGGACAAACTTACAGTTTCACAGCATGAAGTTCAGGAACAATAGTGTACTAATATAAAATATGGATTTTCAGTCCAGTTATCTCTTGTGTTTATTACTTTCCAAGTATATCCAAAGTGTATGATATGTATTGTATTTTACAATCAAAATGTGTATTTATTCAAACTTTTTTATGTTCAAACCTATGTTTATCCAATTTGTGAGTTAAGAAGAGTTGAGCCTCTCAGAGTTATTTTCAAAAGACTGGTTGCTTTTTAAAATGGTTACATAAAAAGGTGTGTGCAGATAACTTTTTCCAAAAAATTGTCCAGAAAATATTTCATAAAGCAGTTCTTAAAATAGTTCTTAAAATAGTTCTTAAAATAGTTCTTAAAATGTCCAAAACAGATCTCAAATGTCCAAAGCAGGTCTCAAAAATTTCCAAAACTTTGTCAAAAGATAGAGTGGATAGATGGAGAGGTGGAGCAAGATAGATAAATCCAAAACTGTGTAGAGAGAGCCAAAACTTGTCAAAAGATAGAGTGGATAGATGGAGAGGTGGAGCAAGATAGATAAATCCAAAACTGTGTAGAGAGAGCCAAAACTTGTCAAAAGATAGAGTGGATAGATGGAGAGGTGGAGCAAGATAGATAAATCCAAAACTGTGTAGAGAGAGCCAAAACTTGTCAAAAGATAGAGTGGATACAATTAGAGGTATAGAAAGGTAGAGGGTCCAAAATCAATGACAGAGCGGTAGATGGGATAGGAGAGCCAGAACACCAAATGCAGGTAGAGTGGATACAAGGGATAGGAGAGACAGAACACCAAATGATAGGGGAGAGGAGACAGCAGGGCACCTGTAAGACACAATGGAAACATAAATTAGACAGTTGTTTCAATATAAGTCATTCAGATAAGACACTTCAACCCAAAAGCTAAACATCATTAAAAACCTTTTTCTTCAAATGAATATTTATTCTTTGAGTAAAAATAATAACACAAAATACTCTTATTATTACTGAATTTGTAGTTTCTGCTTTATGTTAATGACACTGGTGCCATGAAATGTACTCAGTGTGGATCTGTTTAAGTCCTGTGTTTCCCTACCACTTTATTAAGTAAGGGAACATTACCTTATTATCTTGACTGGAGTCTTTTCAGATATTAACCATGACTCCACAAAGTCCCCTGCTCTCCACATACATTTAAAGTCATGTTGAAAAAGTATTTAATTGTTTATTGAAGGAGTAGTATGTAACTGTTTATAGACCTCCGTCAGCGTATTGATATGACAGAAAATGATCGCTGAGTACAATGACTTACATCCATAGCAACGGCCATTATCCTTGATAGAAATAATGGACCTAAGAATGCGATAATTGACCAATCAGAACAGAGAATGTATCAGTGCTATGGTTTAACTGTGTATAAGACATCTTCAGGGCAGACCACTTATTCAGAAAAACATTACATTCCACAGGTGAACTTACCACAGTGATAGACTGCAGCTAGGAGAGACAAGACAGAGGGAGACAAAAGAGATGTTCACTTTCATTGCTGAAAAACAGCAACTCACAGCTAGGGCTTTGACTCCGAACTTTGGTATCCAAATATAATTTGAATATCAAAAAATAAATCAATATGCGAACAAATATTAGACAGCCCTTAATATTCTAACCGGTTATGGGCATTATTTTTTGTAAATGCCTTTGCTTGAACGTTGCCATCACAACTGATAATGCGACCAACTATGTCAACTAGAAAATGCACTAATGATGTAGAGAGCTACTTGAGGATCACAGATATCCCGTGCATGGATCACATAATTAACCTGGCCAGTGTATTGAGAGCAGAAGTGCTGGGGCTCACTTACAAGCTTTCACTGTGTGTGTGTGTGTGTGTGTGTGTGTGTGTGTGTGTGTGTGTGTGTGTGTGTGTGTGTGTGTGTGCGCGCGCGTGCGCCTGGTTGGCTGTGAGCTAATCTCTTTGTTTGGGCAGCTCTCTGCCACACACACAGCTAGAAATAACTGACCTAAAATGCCATGATTTGCTAATCACAACAGAGGGTGTTTAAGTGCCATATTATAACTGACATCTTCAGGGCAGACCATTGATTCAGACAAACATTACATTCCACAGGTGAACTTACTGCACAGCGTCACCAACAGTGATAGACTGCAGCTAGGAGGACGCTGCAAGGAGAGACAAGACAGAGGGAGACAAAAGAGATGTTCACTTTCATGGCTGAAAAACAGCAGCTCACAGCTAATTTCAATCCAAACTGTGTTCAGTTTTGGTTCGTCATTTATTTACTAATATATTTTACTGTCTCATATTTTCATCCCTTAAATACTATACAGTATATGCCGGTTACTGCAGCTACTTTTTACTTAGTAAATAGGTAGGTTGCAGTAATAGGTCATTCTAAACCGTAAATCAATAAAATATCAGTTTAATTGTAAATACCAAAATTCATGTGTGTGTGAACTTACAGTCAGTAGTCAACGACGGGATGTGATCTGCAGTTGGAGACATGGAGCAGGAGCAGTGGAGGGAGGGAGAGAAAGAGAGTTTTAGTTCACATACGAAAAACAAACTCACAGCTCATTTTAGTTCAAAGTACTATTCAGGGTTGTCAAAGACTCATTCAAGATTCAGAGTGTTCCAGGGAGTTAAAATGTTTTAAATAAATTACTTACTTAAAAAACTTTAAAGGGGCAGTGTGTAATATGACATCATCAAGAAAGTTCTAGAAAGTTCTAGAATGCAACGCTCCCTGGGTAACCCCACCCCTTTAGAATAATAACAGAAGCTACAGTGGCCTTCAAGGACAAGAACAATTCTACATTCTAAACAATGCACCTGATGACACTCCAAAAACATGGATGCCTCCATAAGACTTGCCTGCTTAATGTACAAAATGTAATATTAATATTTGTAATTCTCCGCTCAGGAGGATAATTCAGATTATTGGCAGAGGTGATTTTACACCAATGAGGACATATTTATGAATGAGGACATTGATTTTAGCTGATAAATTACTTATAATTTTACACAGTGTCCCTTTAAGATACAACATGCTGTTGTCAACAAGGCAAAATTGTATCCTTTTAATAGTGTATTATATGAAATTGAGTTTACAATAGGGCTGTCCCTGCGGTGACTCAGGGTGGCTCAACAGTGCGATAAGCTCTTTTTGTCACATATTTTACATATGTCTAAATTGGCTGGTTCACCCTTTCATCTGGTCCAGTGACGTCACGTGCGGTTGTTGCGGTGACCACAGTAGAGCCACATTTTCATAACGTGGCTCTACTCACATCCATGCACGTTATGAAATGGATGTGAGTAGAGCCGTTTCTTTCAGCGGCTTTGTCTCAAACATCCTCAGTTCTTAGCTGTGCTGCGTCTCAGATGCTCTCACTACAGCAGCAGCATGCTGTCTGTGTGTGAGGCTGGAGAGTGTTCACACACCTATAGCAGTGGGAGGGGATTGGGCTTGGGGTGAAGGGAAACTGAAGGGGAAAAACTTTGTTGAAACGCAAAGTACAACGTAAAGATCTTTAATGTTTAAAAAAAAAAAATTTTAGACTGTGATGGGCTGCCACAGTCTGATGCATTAGTGGGAAACACTGCCTGTTACTGCAGCTACCTATGGTATTTTAGCAGCATTTAAAAAAGGCCAAACAATGTTTTAAAGACACAATGAAACTGCTTAACTTTCTTATTATGCAATTCATGTGTGTGTGAACTTACAGTCAGTAGTCAACGACGGGATGTGATCTGCAGTTGGAGACATGGAGCAGGAGCAGTGGAGGGAGGGAGAGAAGGAGAGTTTTAGTTCACATACGAAAAACAAACTCACAGCTCATTTTAGTTCAAAGTACTATTCAGGGTTGTCAAAGACTCATTCAAGATTCAGAGTGTTCCAGGGTGTTAAAATATTTTAAATAAATTACTTTTGCTTGATTCATTTTAAATAAAATGTTTTGAGATAAAGAACAATATTTTCTATATTATGCCCAGATGTGTTGTGGTCTGTTGTCATGTTCACTTACAATAATTCTACTTACCGATAAAAAAATCTTCTGGCTGGATTCATGTTCCATTAAATGAGAGAAAAAACAAGAGAGAAAACAATATGTTACAGTGGGTGGGTTCAAACTATTCAGAATAAATAGAGCATCTAGCCAAAGATAGAATACATCGTATTTTGTATACTTTTCAAGAAAGTGTTTAGATGATGACAATAGTAAAATCCCCATCTTTAATGTGTGGAATCACTTTTGGTTTATATTCAGGTATAAATTAAATAGACAACAAAATGTAGTTAATCATCTGACCACTTAACATATTAATGTCTCGCTTTTTACTATTTATAGCCCTATGTTTGAGTAAAATGAACATTTTGGTTTTATTCTATAAAATACTGACAACATTTCTACCAAATTCCCCCTGAAAATATTTTCATTGAGAGCATTTCCATTAAGTAATGTAGACATGAAGATTGAAGAAAAATCCAGACTGGTCTCTTAGTAGAGTACATATATAAGTTACTCTAAGAGAGTGAGTATATGAGCATGGTTTATACATAGGGAAAGGCAGGTGCCTACTAACCGTTTAGAAGAAAAAAAGATTAAATCATAGGCTTATTTCCAGTGTTCTAAATGGTCTGGGAATTGTATTTTACATGTAGTTTCGCAAAGCCAGACCAAAACTACAACAAGTAGTATGATGTTACACATCATAATAATTTTCATCATATCCATCTCTACAATAATAATAAGGGATCTTATCTTTGACCTTCTTTAACTTTATTTAGGCCGATCATCTTCGTTATGTGAAGGGAGAAATACTAAACCTCCTTTATTTGGATTTGTAAATCATTTTTTATCACTTAAAAGTAGGTTTTCTAGTAAAGTAACAAGAAAGATAAAGATGTATAGGGAATGGGGATATATCTCGTTTCTTGTTTTAAAAATGCCCCTCGCTTTTAAAGTGTTTACTCCTCTTTGTGTTGTGTTCTGCTTCTAATCGGTTGAAGCATGTGTGACTCTCCTACGAATATGTTTCTAATGGGCCTTCAAAGTAAAACTAGAAAACGAACTGCATCCGCAACAAAGACGCTACTTCCTAAGGCACATGCAAGTCGAGCCAACTCGGAGCTGTCCGGCTTCAGTCGGGCTTTTTCGTCACTCCCCCGACTGCACTCGGCTACTCTCGTCTACTTTCCAGACGAGCCGAAACGGGGATCGAACGAGCCTAACGT
Source organism: Hyperoplus immaculatus (assembly GCA_949357725.1). Taxonomy (NCBI): domain Eukaryota; kingdom Metazoa; phylum Chordata; class Actinopteri; order Uranoscopiformes; family Ammodytidae; genus Hyperoplus; species Hyperoplus immaculatus. The sequence continues at coordinate 1,373,814 of OX442369.1, forward strand.
GTGAGCGCGAGACAGACGCACAATGAGTCATGACTCCCCCTCCCCTATGAAGCTTCATACAGCTAACATAAATTACAAGCTTGCCTGATAGTTAGTTTTACGTAACTGGAAGCTGGCTAACAGCTACAATGGCTGATTAAAACTAACCCAGAGACAACACATTAGCTGACATAAGCCTTGATTCTGATAACATCAGTTCACTTGCTGCTACTCAAATAAACCGTTTGTGTCAGTTAGTTAGCGTTAGCAACAGCGAACGCCAGTTTAGCGTTAGCAACGGCGCTAGCTAGTTAGCTAACATTAACCTCATAAGAGACTTGAACATTTGGTATTTATTTTGAGCTCAACAAAGTCAGTATCTCTCCCCACCATCATATGTAAACTCGACATTAATTAGAACTCCATTCTGTCGTTTAAAATCATAAAACGTCCATATGTAGTGCTTAAACTTTAGCAGAGAGATCTGCGATGACTCACCGTTACAGTAGGCCGCATCAGAGTGTGGGGCAGCGCGAACGTGAAGCTGACGTAGAGTTGGATTATTTGAGGCGTTCAGGTACACTCGGGAAATCTGGCATTACATTACACAGCTTGTAAAAGTATACTTATCGTTATTATTTCGAAAACTGAAACACGCGCGCGCACACACACACACACACACACACACACACACGCGCACACACACAGAGTTTACATTTGTTCAGCACAATTTTGCTTAGCTGAATAAACAAAGCAGTAATAGTAGTAGCAGCGTAGTACTGCTTCGTAGAGACACACAGATAGGGAAATAATTTTTTAAGCCAAATATTTAAAAAAATAATAATAATAATTGTTGTGAACTGTGTTACTTAACCATTTTAATTAAATATAATGTAGCTGAGGATATGCAGAAGAACAAAAGTATAAATATATTTCAAATAACAAATCTTTTTTTTGGTCAACTACTAAAATAAAGTGGACAGTTAAAATATAATGATGAAACAAGTGGACAGTTACAATAAAGTAATATCTACAATGAAAACCAGAAAATAAAATAAGTTGTCTAACACTTGCTTTACCCGCTGGAAAACACACACACACACACACACACACACACACACACACACACACACACACACACACACACACACACGCAGGAATGGACAAACAGGATTGGGTTTCAGGGTACGTGGCTCAGGGAGGAGCTCTTGACCTACCTCAAAGAAACACTGTGACATTTCATACAAATAAATGTCAGTGTCGCTCTCTATCTCTTTGTCTCTCTCTCTCTTTCACTTTCTCTCTCTCACACACTCTGTCTCTCTCTCATACTGGTTTCTCAATATTTTTCATTTTTCATTTTTATTTAACCTTTATTTAACCAGGAAAGTCCCATTGAGATTAAAAACCTCTTTTTGGAGGGAGTCCTGGCCAAGAGGCAGCAACAAGTTACATGTTCACTCACAATAATACACTCACAACATATAGATGAAAATGAAAATGATAAAAAACTTTTATCAAATAAAATTAGAAAAAACAGTTTTCAATTTGAGGTGTGGCGTGTGAGAGTGTGAACTGGTTGATATGAGTGTGTGTCATAGCCAAAGTGTGCGACATGGCAGCTCTGTATATGTAATATATATATATATATATATATATATATATATATATATATATATATATATATATATATACACACACACACACACACACACACACACACACACACACACACACACACACACACACACACACACACGTCTGAATTAAGCTCCTGATACACACACACACAAACACAAACTGTGTGCCATGGGATGTTACTGGTTGCCAAGGGCAACGGTTGCACTGATGACAGTGTCCTCAGTTCTTTTGGTCCTGTGAAACACTGATGTGCGGCAGTTGGTTGGACACCATTTAGCTTGGAAGCCAAAACCTCCCAGTGTGTAGGTCCGATTGCTTCAGTAGTCACATCTATGCGACTGGCAGAATATGTCCTACATTTTTATGTCAAAATTATCCAAGTAGGGTTTAATTTGTGGGAGTGAGAGGCAGTTATATCATAGTTTTTTGTTTTTTTTTACACCAGTTCTACACTGTAACAGTTGGTTCCCCCACTCTGCCTCTGAACATTCCGTCCCATCCGGATCCCATTATAAATTTAGAAAGAGGTTGAAAAAAGCTTAAAACTAAAACTGTGTTTGTTCAAAGACAGTTGAAGATTTTAAAAAGTTGTCAAAGAATTTAATAGCTGAAATTAATGTGAATTGTTTAAAGTTTGAATGGAGGTTGTAGCTGAAAAAATGCGGGAGGAGATAGGTTTCAAAGAGGATGAAGTTTTAGCGGTTTGGAATGCTGCTCCCATCCGCGTCAATGTTAAAATAATTTGTGAAAAGCTGAATATTTGAAATATTTGAAAAGGTAGAAACATTTTAAAAGAGGTCCAAACATGTCCTTAAGGAGCTGAACATTTTGGTATTTGAATGGTTAAAATAGCTGAAGATTTGAAGGAGGTATGAAGGTCCAAAAAACGTACGGAAGAAGAAGTAAAAATAATAAAGATTTGAATAACAATAGTGTGAATGCTCCAGCATTCACACTAATCAAAGGAAACTCACAGTTAATGCCAGTCTTATGCTTCCATTTTCTAGTCACTAGTGTGTTAAATATAGAGTCAAGGGTCATTTTATAATTGTCCCCCCACATGAAATCTTTTAAATGTTTAAGATTGAGTTTGTTGTAAAAGAAACATTGGGTTAAGAAGTGTACACCTTATTTTCCTCCTTCTCTACACATCTGAAGTTAAAAAAGCTATGCTGTTTGTAAGTGTAAAAATAATCAAATGACCAAATGAAAACATTGATATATTTAATTTTTATCATCTAAATACATATTACAATAACATGATAGATTAAAGGTGTTTGGTGTTTTGTGCCCCCAACTGAGCCTTCCAGGCAGCGCTGCATTGATAGCTTTGCTGGGGGCACAAAACACCATTTTTGTGATATACAAATGAACAATATCTTTTCCCAACCTCTTGTCCCTGTCATTTTAATGGTGATCAAATTCGGAGCAAGACATATTTTATGTTCAAGTTTTCCTCCAGCTTTATGCTTTAAATGTGTTAAAGGAAACACAATGACATGGGGTTAACTTGGGTCAGAAAATCCAGGACATTCTGGAACTTCAAACATTGACAACGTGATGGGCGTTTCCAATGAGTTCTTGTTGTTGTTGATAATCATTCCAAAAGAGTTTCTGTTCCATTGTGATCAATGATTGTAATAATTTCAAATGACGTTGTGTTCTGCTTCAAAAACACTTTCTGTTCCAGTCATCTGGTCCTTCTACATTGCATAAAATAAAAGCTTTCACAAATGTGATGGCCGAAACGCAAAATGCTCCTATCTGAATTTTTTTTTTGAGAAAACAAAAAGAAAAATGTGTTGTTTTTCTTGCAGAATGATATTTTTTGACAATACCAATACAATTCACTCTTTATGGACTGTATTACTATATTACATGTTAACAATACTGTTACGCGCTCCCACCTTTCTGCTCCTCCCTCCTCTTGCTCCTCCACACCATAGACATTATAAAGGATAGACGCCTCATTGGCCGCTACTGCCTATTGGCGCTGACGAGAAATGCGGGCGCCATCTTGAACCGGTCACACGTTCCACTCAGTGTAGTCTGTTTGGCAGGTGCAATGAACTGTCAGCGCATGTAATTAATCATATCTCATTAAATACCAAACTGATTTTCACCCGGTTTTCTTTGCTGCAAAGATCATACATCATACTCTGCAGAGCATTCCATGAATTAGGGGCACTACATGAAAAGGCAGTTATTCCTAAACTGGAGTTAGCTCAGGGCAATTTAGGAGGAGTAGTCGAGCATGGTACATATGAAGGGTGGATGTTTCCCATGAAGGCATTAAATATAAATAAAAACCAGTGTATAATATCTCATTAAAAGAGAAGGACAACATGAGTGTTCATGTAAAAATATGTTTTATTTCTCTAATTTAAAACACAAGCTTGTTAGGCAATTGCCTCTTAAAAGAGGACGGGATTATTTAAAAGCAAAGTCTTCTTGGTTGTCCAATGTTCTATAGGCCTACTAGGGGGGGAATACCAAGTTCAGTCTAGTCTCGAGTTGGCTCCTCAGACAGACAGTAAATCAATGCGTGCCTTGCAGCGCGGTACATTTAAAAACACATTCAATACAAAACCTCAGCAATCAAAAGTATTAAATTAAGGGAAAATCAAACAACAACAGCAAACAATAATACTCAAATGCATAAAATAAAGTTAACCATCCTTACAATCGCATTTTACTCCGAAGAGAAATTCAAGCGAGGCGATCGAGTTCGGCAATGTGGTGCAGCCTTAATTTGTGAAAGACAGACACAACCAATGACAACAAGTCGGAATGGTGGTTGTCGATGCCAAACTGTGTCTCCTCAATATGTTCCCCAAGCAGAAACACATCCTCCGTTTCAATCTCCTCCCGGACGAAGTGTGTGACTCGGACGTCTGGTTATCATATCAGAATCTTCTATGACTGTTAAGCCCACTATGAATATTAAAACACGTCGAAACTTGTGCCCTGTATCTTAACTACGTGCATGATCTTTGCAGCAAAGAAAACCGCGTGAAAATCAGTTTGGTATTTAATGAGATACGATTAATTACATGCGCTGACAGTTCATCCCACCTGCCAAACAGACTACACTGAGTGGAACGTGTGACCGGTCCAAGATGGCGCCCGCATTTCTCGCGCTCAACGCCCAATGCGGTGTCTATCCTTTATAATGTCTATGCTCCACACTCTCTCTCTCCCAGGTGTTCTGAGGCCTGATTGGCGGCAGGTGCTCCTGCTCCTGCAGAGCTTAAAGACGTGGCCTGTGCCGGTCTTGCTCTCTGACTGACGGCGGACGGCTCGGCTGCTGACCTGCTGCGTTTTCCTGTTGTTTATTTAGTATTATGGTTTCGTTAATGGGGGGCTGTTAGGTGGTGTTATTTTATTTTGATCGTAGTTTTAGAGGGGCCGGGGTATAGGTTAGTTGGAGGAAGACCTGGGCAATAACGTAGTCCAACTGTGGCTGCCCCAGGCTTCCTCCCGTTTACCCTTTTTATTTTACAGCCCTCCGGTTGATGTGAGTTTGGGATTGCTTTAATAAACATTACCTTATGGTTTAAATGTTGATTCTTGGTTTTGTCTGGTTTATTTAATGTTTACTGGCCAGTTAACAAGTCTGGTATGGCCGGCCGTAACAAATACCTACCAGGTATTAGTGCTTGTTCTCATCATCCAAAATGAAAACCACCAATAAGAAAAAATGCAGACAGGAGGTTTTGCATTTCTGGAACTTCAAAAACTTGACAACGTGTTGTTGTTTTGTTGATAAACATTCCAAAAGACGTTCGGTTTTTATGCACCAAGGGCCTGGAACAAACTGCCCCTGCATATAAGAACAGCGACGTCTGTTATTAGTTTTAAGAAGCAGCTCACATCTTTATGCTGCTGCTTTTAATTAATTCCACCATATATTTATTTTGTCGTATTTTATGGTTTTTTACCTTTTATATTTGTCTTATGCATTGCCCATTTTCAATAATGTAAGGTCTGAGTAGCATTTTATGCATTTTTATTTAATGTTTGTATTGCATTTTTTAAAGGTTTTTATTGCATTTTTATTTATTTTTATTAAATTTTTATCTTTTGCTCTTTGGTTTATTGCCTGTGATGAATGTGTTTTCTTTTATATTTTCTTTATTTTGTGCATGTAAAGCACTCTGAACTGCATTTTATGTATGAAGGGTGCTATACAAATAAAGATTATTATTCTGTTCTGCTTCAAAAACACTTTCTGTTCCAGTCATCTGGTCCTTCCACATTCCATAAAATAAATGCTTTCACAACTAAAAACCATGTATGCTTTTTGTCAGAGTAAAGATAATCAAAGGAAACTCACAGTTAATGCCAGTCTTATGCTTCCATTTTCTAGTCACTAGTGTGTTAAATATAGAGTCAAGGGTCATTTTATAATTTCCCCCCCACATGAAATCTTTTAAATGTTTAAGATTGAGTTTGTTGTAAAAGAAACATTGGGTTAAGAAGTGTACACCTTATTTTCCTCCTTCTCTACACATCTGAAGTTATTTCCCTCTGTTTAGGATGTTGTTTTGTTAGTTTTGTAGTTATAAACATTCAGATGACGTCAACATTTTTATATCTGTAAATACTAAACATTTTTACTAAATACTTTTTTCTCTGAAGTTAAGCTGTGAACATGAACACTAAGATGCTTACATATCACAAACTATGTGGATCACTGTTACCATAATATCAGTGATTTCTGATATAACTAGAAAATAATCTTACTTCTGCAACATTGCTGAGGAAGAATATACATTTGGATAGGACTGAATCTTTGATTGAGTGGCCTATAGGTGTCTATCATTAGGATGCCTCTACGTGATCTTTCTAAAGGATTCTGTCTCTCAAGTTGTCACAGTTCATAGCCTCCTCTTGTGCAAACATGTCTCCGTTACACAAGGACACACGAAAAATACAGATAAGGCTGTACTTAAAAACTTTAAAACAGGACATTTAAAAGAGAGAGTGAATGTAAACGTTATTATCGCACTTCATATTTATAAAAGTTGAAAGATGGGACAGATTTTCAATTTACAGATTTATTTCCAGATTAAAACAAAAAATTACATTTTCAAGAATATGTTTCACCAATGGTGTGTGAAAATTAAACAGCATACAAATAAGTTCTGAAATACCAATCCACCACAGTTATTTAAAAAATATACATTTAAAACCATTTTAGCAGCACCTCACTGACTTCGATGTCAATATAAAATGGGTTTCTGTTATCTCATGAGGTGCGATGAACTTGATCCCGGGTCACCTTCATGTTTCAGAATAAAACAAACATTTAATTTTTCGAGAATACATATTACACTAATAGCCAAAAAACAGCAGACAATGAATTTATAATGTACCAAACCACATTGATTATATATTTTATCTTTATTATCTATATTGTTTATCTTTGAAACTCCTTTTCTTACTATCAACAACATATATTTTGAATTTCTTTCTTCCGAGAGATACACATAAAAGCAGGACAAAATAGCATTACATATATATCTATAATGTTAGTGTGTGTGTGACAATTTATTTTCTAATATTCATATTTTGGTACAGAGGCTGTTCTGTCTCGACTGGACATTGTCAATGTGTTTAGACTATTGATTTATGGTTGTTTATTCTTTATTTAGAATCCCTTGAAAATATTTGATGCGTAACATCAGCATCATCATGAACGCCGCAAATTCATGTTCATCCATTCTACTTCCCTCTTGTTGTTTTGCCTGGACTTCTTTGAACATCTCATCTGTGTAGTAGTTCCCCCCATTTGCGGCAACCATGTCGTCAATCTTCTCAATCAGTTTCACCACTTGATTTCTGTCTTTACTTGTGTTGTCAAAGACATGGAACCTGCTTCCACAGCTTTTGATGACTTGTCGAAGCGCCGGCTGGGCCTGATGTACATACTCTTGGATTGTCGTATCCCCGAGATCACCACCACGTGTAAACAGCACGATCATGAATCGGTTTGCTTCTGCACCAAACAGCTGTTGCAGGGCCTCCACAGAGTTTTTCTCTTCCCTGGTAAATCGACCAAGTTGGATCACCAGCAGGAACACGTGAGGACCGGGACACAAGACTTCAACACATTTCACAATTTCTTTTTTGAGGAATTCTTCAGACCTTTCAGTGTCCAGGATCCCTGGTGTGTCCACCACAGTAACCTCTCTGTTACCGAGGCGTTTCACAGCTTTTTCACAGGACTCAGTCACTGATTTTGAACTTGGAAGGGATTTGAAACATTTCTCGTCCAGAAGGGTGTTTCCGACAGCACTCTTACCCACACCAGTTTTTCCAATCATCACGATTCTCAGATCAGGACCTGCAATTCAATTAATAACTTAAGTCAAAACTTTTTGAAACAGTATTTCATTGGCTTAATGTTCAAATAGTAGTGAATATGATCACATTGTGATATATTTTAAAGAAAAATTATCGTACAGATAATTTAAAAAAAACTGTTGTTTTGAGTCTTACCAGCAGGAAATGAAGCCATTATCTCTCAGCGCTGTGGTCTCTTCACAGGTGATAAAGAGGAATGTTAAGGTTGTTCAAGACGTTGTTTTTATTGAGGCTACACAGCTGACACGCCCCATAGTATTTGCGTAACAGGTGCATATAAAACAGGCCAGCACATTCTAGATACTGCACTCGTCTGTATTTTGCATCACTGGATCCGAGGACCATGTCTCAGAGTAACTTTATCAATTATTATTTTCACTCAAGAGTATTCATCTTTAATGATCTCTTAGTCTTGCATTAGACTCTCTTGTTTAAGTAAATAAATTAAAAATGGGATAATCAAGGAATCCATCTATATATCTATTTTCTTTTGTGTATCAGGCAAAATGTTTTGTTGTTTTCACAGAAAAGACAGTCGTTGTCCTGGGAAATGAAGATGCTTTGAAGAAAGCCTTAATGACCATCCTCCTATGGCAAGATGGATCCCGAGTCCCGAAAAAATATCCTAATTATGAAAATGATAAATATGTGTTCATATGTGGACCAGATGTTGAAAAAGCATCTGATGACTTAAAAGATATGTATGCTAAAAATCCACACACTGACATGTCTCTGGTGGTGGTAGAGAATCCATTTTCTAAAGAGGACGTCTGGGAGCAGATAGAAAAGCTACAAAAGACAACTGGAAAACCCACAGAAGAGTTCACAGTTGTGCTGCCTTTCAGCTCTGAACGCACAGAGGATTACCCATTTAAATGCTGCACCTTAGATGAGCTTTCCAGGGAACTCAGACAACTGGCTGAGGAGAAAGAACCAACGAGAACAAGGGGGTAAAGGAGAAACAAACAAACATTTATGCAAAAGAAATAATGATTAACACTGTAAGTACATGTAGAACATTTAGTAAAATAAGTCTAAAAGGGGACTGCTGTAATAGTTTGCATACCTCAGCATCATAGATGAAGTAACTGAAAGAAAGCAAATCCCACATCTGGTTGTGTTAATAACATTATAAATAATCGATAAAATTATTGAGTTGAATTCTTCTGCTTCTACATTACAGGGATGATCACAATCCTGGGTCACCCACTCCAATGGAGATGACGGGTAAGCCACTTTCTAAGCAGCATCTAACTTGTGAAATATGTGTAGTATTTAGTGAAGAATAGATTCAAACAGAACCAAAAGGTTTTATCGCAACTTACAAAGAAACTTATTTGACCTTTTTATTCAGGTGGCAGAGAATGCAAAGAGCATGTGACTGAACCCACGATGTGTTTCAAAAGTGAGACCCGTGATTTGAAGATGATTTTTTATTTAATAAGTTGGTAGTAACGTGTAGTACTTTCAAATGTTTTTAATGGACACAATCATGCTTGTTTGAAGAAAAAACAAATAGCTGCTTAGATATATGAAAACAGATCATTTTAAAGTTCACCTAAGTTCTTTTTATTTTATATCATGACAGGAAAGCGCACTGACACCAAAGTGAACCTTGTTCTGCTGGGAATGGCCGGGACTGGAAAGAGTGCATGTGGAAACACGATCCTCGGAAAGAAACACTTCTTGTCAATACCAAGTTCAAATGCAGTGACCACAGAGTGCCAAGAGGCAGAACGTGAGATAGATGGTAGACATGTACGCATCATTGATACCCCAGACATCTTTGATGATGAAATAGAAACATCTGTTAAGAACAGCCATGTTACAAAGTGCAAAGAGCTCTGTCAGCAAGAGCCTTGTGTTTACTTACTCGTGATTCATGTTAGCAGATTCACAGACGGTGAGAGAAACATACTGGAAAAGTTGATAGACGCTTTTGGTGACAGAGTTCTCGAACGAACAGTCATCCTGTTCACTCGTGGTGCAGACCTGTGGCAAGAAGACATGATATTTGAGGATTTTTTGTTTTCCTGTCAGCCTGATCTCAAGCAACTAATTGAGGTGTGTGACAACAGGTGTGTTCTCTTTGAGAACACAGACAAAGGAACAGATCAGGTGGAAAAGCTAATGCAGACAGTGGTGGACATGACGTTAAAAGAACAGCAGAAAATGAAAATGACAGGATAGGTGGGTGTGACTTCTCTGTTAAAAAATGCTACATTGTGAAATTATTCATATCTTGCAGTTGATTATTCAGTTATGAATTTCACTTTGGTGTTCCCCCTTCTTGGCTTCATAATAAGATGTGTATAACCAGGAATTTGTATTTTTTTAATTATGTTTGTTTGAAATTGCTGGATGAATTTAGTCAAAGGACCAAGAGCTCTCCCTTTCTCACTTTGTAAACCGCGGTTATATAAACATTTACCAATAAAACCCAGTCATGTTGTGAACCCAGTGTCTCTGTTGTCTTTTTGCTTTTACGTGTCTATATGATGTTTTGGATGTATTTATTTATGTTACTGTACAGCCTATGCTTTTATAAATGTGCTATATAAATAAAGTTAACTTGACTTGACCACACATACCCTACAGATTGCTGTCAGACACAGTAATGTAAACTATAACACTGACTGATGAATTTATCCCCCCTACATTTAGGGTAAAAGTGATAGTGATCAGTTCAAAAGCTTAACAAATACAGAAAGACACCTTTTATATTTTGAGAATGAGGTTTTGAATCTGGTATAAACATATTATAATAAAAATGTGTCTGCCTTTTCCTCCAGCCATATTTTACCTGGAATGACACAAATGTAATTTGTAATGTGGGTCAGTTTTGAATCAGAAAATGTACAGCATCTTATACATTTTTCTCCGTACATAACTAGTTATTTCTATTTTGACTCTGGGCACATAGTTATGTCAGGGCTGATGACAGTAAATGACAGTCACAGTAAACTACACCATAACAGATTAAATATTGCCATCTGCTGGACATTCACTGTAAACACTCCTATGGTTTTCACTTGTTAAAAAAAAGGTGTTATAAGATTTGAGAAAGAGTCAAAGCTATCTCCAGAGCATTCACTGTTATTTCTGTCCTAGGAAGTTGTTTGTTTCCAAGATCAATTATGAACTTTCAACCTCTACATTTGAAGCCTGATTAATATCAAACTGTTATTTGTCACTGTGTGGAGGTGGGACCAAGTTGCTGTTTTACAAGTGATGTCACAAGTAAGTCTCAAGTCTTACCGGTCAAGTCCCTGAACTCTGAGTTTTAAGTCCTCTACTTCTCTACTACATCTTTAAGCCACTTTACCAAATGTAATGCCAGACGTGAAACTTCAATGGTCAAAAAAAGATGTACATGTTGTTTTGTTAACCCTGCATAGTTCTGCTATTTGAATGATTACTGCAGTACTTAAAAGAGTTATTCAAATGGAGCATGTGTGTATCAGTGTTAATTTTGGCAGCACATTCTGATTTAGTCTTAGTCTTTTGAATATCACACCATTTAGTCTTAGTCCTATTCTAGTCATCTAAAATCTTTTAGTCTTAGTCTAGTCTAGTCTACTAAATATAAGCAGATTTTAGTTTGACTAAATCTACAGCGGACTTCGTCGACTAAGTGTTTTTCTTCATTGAATGGTATTAAGTTTTGAATATGCAATACTGACACAGATTTAATGGTTGTAATACAAAACATGTATTATATTTCATTAGTAATAATCTCACTTAAAATCAGTGTACCTGACTGGATAGGGGGCAGGGGGGGCTTTAAGAGCCTGTGCCCGGGGGTCCATTATCTTATGATCTGTCTATGAACCAACTGGATTCCACAATCTTTTTTCTTTTTGCGGGGAGCATGCATAAACATTATTTATAAAAAAAATTAAATAAAGAAAATATTTTAAAAAAGTGGGGGGCCCCACACTAGGTCTTGAAACGGGCCCCGAGATTCTTAAGGCCGCCCCTGGGCAGCAGCAGCAGCACGCAGTTGAGGTGCTGATAAAATTGAGCAACTGCGCCTTCCTTTAAGCAACACTGCTGCCGCTGTGTGTGTTCTGACTTCTTTTGCATCAAAGCCTTTTAGGTAATACAATTAGAGGTTTTAATTGAACGCTGTCCATGCGTCGGAGTTGATTGTAACTTAAACACAGAAAGTAACGGACGGAGGCGGCAGTTTCACATGGCTCTGTGCATTCAAGCTCGAGACAGAGCCTACTACCAGAGCCGGCCCAAGCCTTCAGGGGGCCCTAAGCGAAATATGATTAGGGGGCCCCTCTCCAATGTTAGTGCTGCTGAAACTATAGATCTTTGTTAAATATCATTCACACAGCCAGTGCTTTCCGCAAGTGCCTCCACTGTGCGGCTGTGCGAAAATATTTGACAGGCGAGATTCAGACCCTCCTAGGGGGGTCCGGGGGTATGCCCCCCCGGGAGATTTTTTTTAACCTTTTTAAAGTGAAATGCATAAATCTGGTGCACTTTGAGAGGAAAATTAAGAGGCTAAATCTGAGAAATTGTGTGAACAAATAATTTGGAGACACTGGGTCAGATGAATTAGAAGCTATTGAAGAAGGACACATGGATTTTCCATAAAAATATTAACCTTCAGTGCATCTTAGGCCTTTTTTGGTACATTTTGGTTTTTCATTTCACAACTGCTGAGGCTGTGTTCATGCAAATGGCTTCATATTTGGTCAAGGCTAATGTTTTCTGACCAATTTATGAATTTTATCCTCAATTCATTGATTTACACTATAATGCACTGTATATTAATTTTCCTCACACTCAGCCTCCTTGGCCAAATAAGCGCCTCATTGACTCCCATTCAAACGACATTTTTTGACCCTGCTGCCAATAGCTGATAGAAACCAGATTTTTTTTGTTTTGTTTTATTTCCTTGTACTAATGTCTTGAAAATTTACATTTTTTGTGTTTTTTTTTTAATTGCATCGGTTTTCTCTCATATACCATTGGTTTTAATTACAGGCTGAGATTTAATATTGCTCTCCTCTGCTACTAGCCACTGCAGGCCACATGAATAAATTGTTTCAGCTAAAATGCTCTCTCTGTATTCTTAGTGATGGCTTAGTATAGTATAGATGTGTTTTTCGACAAATAAGTGTGTGTGCGTGTCTGTGTGTGTATCCCAACACGGACACTCAAATTCACATAGAGAAAAACAGTTCAGTGTAAATCCATAAAAACTGCATGTTTTGATCCCATGGTCAATTGAGGTTAAATACATGAATTTGGTAATATTAGACATTCATCCTGTTCTTATACCTTGAAATTTTAAATTTTTACTATTTTACAGCTGATGCGTGAATTTCATCCTTATAGGCCTGAAGAGCAAAGATACCCCTAGTGGAAACGAGGGAACTGTGATTCATTTTGTATTGTTATTAGTTGTAAAGGCTATAGGCAGGACTTAATTCATAAAACATCTGAAAAAATCAGAAAAATCTTAAATTTCAAGTTATAAGAGCAGGATGAATGTGTAATATTACCATATTCACAAATATATCCTCAATTAACCATGGGTTCGAAACATGCTGTTTTCATGGATTTACATTGAGCTGTATTTCTATGTGAATTTCACTATCTGTTATTGGATACACACACAGGCACACATATTCACAAATACATATTTGTTGAAATACACATATACACTACTCTATGCCATTATGAAGAACCCAGACAGAGCATGTTATCTCAAATATTTTATTCATGTGGCCTGCAGTGGCCTAAGTAGCAAGGGAGTGCAAATTTACATTTTAGCCTGTAGATGAAACACTGGCATATGTGTGAAATTAACAACAACTAGTAAAAAACACAAAAAATGGAAAATGTCAAGACATTAGTACAAGGAACCAAAAGAATAATAAAAAAAATCAGTTTCTCTCATCTTTTGGCAGCAGGGTCAAAAAGTGTAGTTTTAATAGAATTCTGTGTGTCGTACAATGGCCCTTAATGGAGGGCACATTTTAAATCTTAAATAGCAAAAAGAATAGAAATGCACTCAATTCAATATTATTGTTAATTCTTGACATCTATCACACTCTTATAATCCCCCTCAAAAAAATCCAATTTAGACTAATTATTTAGCTTTTAATTGATTTTTGGTGTTTTTTCATAAAAAAAAATGAGTGACTTTTTCTAAAACAACTGGAATTTAAAGGGTTAAAATCCTTAAATTAAAGATGAATATGGTTTGTATGGTGAGGACTCGAGTTGAAAAAGAAAGTTATAAAAAAAAATTGGTGGAAAAATACATTCATGTTATTTTTATCTACATATCAATTCAAAGTGACATCTTAAGCGCCGAAGGAAGCAGAGTGTGAGTTTTTTTTAAAATCTTAGATATAAAAAAATATAAAAATGCTTTCAAATCAATTTCATTGCACATTTTTTACATCTATCACACTCTTATAATCCCCTTCAAAAAAATCCAATTCAGACTAATTATTTAGCTTTTAATTGATTTTTTGTGTTTTTTCATAAAAAAAATGAGTGACTTTTTCTAAAACAACTGGAATTTAAAGGGTTAAAATCCTTAAAATAAAGATGAATATGGTTTGTATGGTGAGGACTCGAGTTGAAAAAGAAAGTTATAAAAAAAAATTGGTGGAAAAATACATTCATGTTATTTTTATCTACATATCAATTCAAAGTGACACCTTAAGCGCCGAAGGAGGCAGAGTGTGAGTTTTTTTAAGGATGCACTGAAGGTTAATATAGTAAGGCGTCCCCCTCCCGGGCCGGGCCCAGCAGCAGACCCGGGTTCGATTCCCACCCGCGGTCGTTCTCTGCATGTCACTCCCCTCTCTGCCCCATTTCACCTCTGTCTCTCTGCACTATCAATAAAGCATAAAAATGCCCAAAAAATATCTTTAAAAAAAAATATATATTAATATAAAATAAAAATATTATGGCGGGTCCTCTGGGTTGGGCTTGGAGCTCTTTTTCTTTTACGGGACATATTTCTCTGTAATATAGTGAATGCATTTAAATGCAGTGTGAGGAACTAAGCAGAAGAACTCTGTTGTCCAGCTACTGTATCTTTTTTTCCACAGACAAGGCTGAAATAGGCTATAGACTATACACAGTGCATGGGCAACTGAGGGCAGCCCCATTTCCAATTGTTTTTAAATAAACTCAATACACACTGTGCATGGATGTGAACGTGACATGATCAGATAATTTCGGATTTCCTCCCAGATGAACTGATTACATTTTTAGGCTATTAATTATCTAGACCAAAACATTTTATTCCTTTTTTTGTATGATAACTCACATTTGCACAATATGATGTTAATATCAAACACACAAACTAAAAAAAAAAAAAAAAAAAATTTTTTTTTTTTTTTGGAGGGGGCCCCCCAGGCAGTCGGGGGCCCTAAGCGGCCGCTTAGTTCGCTTATGCCTCGGGCCGGCTCTGCCTACTACAAACAGATCGCGGAACTTAGCCGTTCCCCTAGACAATGTTAACGGGCAGGATATCCCTGACTATCATTTTTGTCCATCATACCGCAGTTTTTCTGCACGTCGGCTCACTCCACCCGCTCACACCTGCGCGGTCTCCCATCGATTTTCACCGACACAGGGTTGTATTCGCTGCTTTGCACTGATTGGATTTCTTCCCAACTTGTCCCACAAAAAGAGTAGTTCTGATTGGATCTCTTCTCCATTCGTCCCGCCCTAACAGTTTCGTCTAGTTCCCATTCGTAGACTATAGTGTCAGTTAAATTAGTCTCAGTCTTCGTCATCACATCTGCCTTTTTATTTAGTTTTTATTTAGTTTACGTCCGTGAAAAAGGTTCGTAGACGAACATTTTTCGTCATAGTCTTAGTCTACGAAATTAACACTGATGTGTATCATTTTGATGCTAAAACAGTTTTTAAATGGGCTTGTTAGATTTCGATAAAAGAGTTTTTCATTTTGCCGTATATTTGGCCTGTGTCTAAAGTTTTGACAGAGTGAGCCAAATTCTGCAACTTGTGTGTATGCATTCTGCAAAAACTGTTAAGTATTAAAAAATGCCACACACAAAAAAATATAATTAAAAAAATCAATTAAAATAGTTTTACCTTTAAATGTACACGGCCCTCACACATTAAACCATCACCATTAAAAAAACACATATTCTGTGCATGTATATGTTCTACAACCTACATCATTCATGGGATTTAACACGTTTTAACACGTTACATTTTACATACATTTTTTACAAAACATTTATTATATTCATATGAATTGAAATAGTCGATGTACTTGGTCAGGTCTATTATTTTAATTCCACATAAAGTCACCCACAATTTAAAACTATTTAGTTTTTTTTTACCTCACTTGGATATTTCTATATATTTTGAATTGTTCGTAATCTTCCATTTTGTTTTTATAGTGTTTATATGTTCAATGATCTGTTATATCTTATTTTTTTATATTACATTTGTATTACTCTCCATTAATTTTTTTCCATTCCATGATAGTTGCTTTCATTGCTTTCAGTGTATTATTGTGACCTGTATTTTTTATGTCTCTCTAAAAAACAATTTTCTTTTGGGGAAAATAATAAATATGCAATTGAATAAACACATCAGAATGAACTGTTATTCCAACCAGAGTATTTGTATATGTCTTAAAATATGTCTTAAGGGAGACATGACGAGTAAAAACAGAAAATAAGATAACATACTAATGATGTACTTTGATTTCACTGTATCTTGTATTTCCAACGGCCCTGAATGCAACATGATGACGTGTTTGAGCTGTCAACCAATGGCTGTGTAGCAGAGGCGGGGCTTAATAAACTTGGACACCCTTGCCCTTACAGACCGGCCAAAGAAAAATCATTCATTTTAGTTCATCATGAAGTAAGTTTTCATAAACAAGGAATTCCCCGTCTGTGCATTAAAAGACATGGAGAATATCAGGAGTAAAAAAGCAAGAACTGCAAAGTCAAGAATATTAATCGGCCTATGAAAAATGTAAATTCATAATGAGAAATATAATATAGTTTGTGGAGGAGTGTGCCAATGTTAACCCAAGAATGTGACAAAAGTTCAGAGAAAAGCTTCTAAATTTTAAAATTGTATTTCCACGAATACAATATTTCTGGGTTTTGAGGTGTTGTGGCTGTCTTTATTTATCGAGTAAGCCTATTTAATTGCCAATGACTGATGCTGTAGGCTGTTGTGCACATGTATAATGAACTATGTTGAATCTTGAGTTGTATCCGACTATATAAATACATTATAATCAATCAATCAATCAATCGATAACCTTTATTTTAACTCGCATACACAATAAACACAATTACAAGGATAACATAATGAACAGAGAAAACAGAAATTAAATAGGACAAAAATGAATATATTAATTTAAATAAATAAAGTATATGAAATACAAATAAAAAAGTTAAGAGTATAAGTCTTCCTATTAAACATATTTAGTTTACGGACATGAATGTGACGGGGGAACAGAGAAAAACTAAATAAAATAGGATTAAAAAATATATATAATTAATTAAGGTAAAATAAATAAAGTATATATAATAAAAATAAATATATATATATATATATATATATATTAAATCGTTTTAGTTCCCGCGCTTGAATGTGACAGACGACACTGGTAGAAAACAAAATATGAAGTTTGGTTGTTAATTATTTCGGTGTCAAATAACATATTTAGTGTTTTGGTTTTTATTCTGTTGACACGTGAGAGAACAAAGGGAACCTGTCCACGGTCCACATGGCCGTGGCGGAGCTCTGAATCTCATTGGCTGGCGTCCTCCACACAACCCCGACCAATAGCGTGACAGCATACTGAAACGCTGTAACATCCGCGTCTGTCATTGGCCCAGAGCGTTTGGCGCCTCTTAGAATCTAGACTGCAGCAGTTGTGAGCGGTTTGGTCCGTAACGTGTGCCGAGGCGGAAATATTATTAAAAATATTGGACTAATTATTTCACGGGAAGGTTGGGATATAAACGGCGAGATTCCAGTACATACACAGAGCGAGGTTTGAACCAAATTGGGAGCAAACGGCCGCTTTTTTTCTGTCTACTTGAAGCCGGTGCTAACTGTGAGCTAGCCGCCGAGCTAACGCTAAAGCTAATCCCCCAAACACAAAGAACGACTTTTTTTTTTGCCAGTGTTCTTCGATATATCGATCCCGAATCAATTCGTTGGATGAGGACTGAGTTATCTGTACAGGTAAGACAAGCTGTCATTGCCGTTTTCGTCTATTTAAAACGCCCCCGTCTGTCTTTGTTCAAACTGAAACCAACTGTTAGCTAGCGCGCCGGGGGTGTAGTGCCATATTTGGTCACCATGTCAAAAGCTAGTCCATCCGCCAGAGACCCAACTTTTTTTGTCTTTGTTTTGAACGTTATAAACCATAAAGATATATGGCAGAGTGCACTGTAAACTAAGATTAGAGTCTGTGTTATCTTATATGCTGATTTAGCTGTACATTGTTTACAAGGTTCACATCTTTTTGGGGGGGCTTTTATTTTAAAGAAACACAAACACTGAAAAAGTGAACACACTCACAAACTAAAAGACAAAATAAAATAAACAACTAACATGGCGTGCTCTGAACTTTACAGGTTTCTAAGGAAATTGCAAAATGCAAGAAATAGGGGCTGAACTAGAAACACATTTATGTCTTTGTGAAAATAAATCTTATTGATGATTGATGGATTGCTTGATTTAGAGAGGTTAAAGAATTGCTATTTTTTTTTAATTGTTATAATTTTGGCGTTGTGTCTATGCAGTAAAAACCCCTATATTTAGATATATATATATATTTTTTCATCTTGTGTCAGGTGGATCATGGTGCTCACAGGAAAGAAGGAGAAGGGTCCGGCCTTCTGGAAGAAACGGGTGAAGTCTGAATACATGAGGCTGAGGCAGAATAAACGCTTCAGACGGGCCGACGAGGTCAAGGTTTGTACGGACAGACAGACGGAGATGAGAGACGGACAGACAAAGATGCACAGAGAGACACACGTACGACAGACAGACATGCATACACAGACAGACAGACACAAACACACACACAGAGACAGACTCACACAAACACAGACAGACAGACTGACATACAGATAGACACAGCCTCACACACACACACACACACACACACACACACACACACACACAGAGACAGACTCACACAAACACAGACAGACAGACTGACACACAGACATACAGATAGACACAGCCTCACACACACACACACACAGAGACAGACTCACACAAACACAGACAGACAGACTCACACACACACACACAGACACAGACATTCACACTATGACAATTACATTTGCAAAAGTCAGCTGAAAGACAGGTGCATATTAAAAAGGCTAGCAGAGATGAAAACAATTTTCTTTAAAGTGGATTATTCTGGAGAATGCTTGTTGTCAAAAATCAGTGAATAATGTCCCCTCCCAATCTGCTACCTGTATTTACCGTGTGTGCGCTGATGGTTATAGAATACACAGCCTAGACTCTGTAAACTGGCATGTTTCTAGCTGTGCTGGGCTCATTTTGTTTAAGTAGTCCAATGTTTACTTACCTGTTTACAGAGCCTAGGCTGTGTATTAACACTGGCTATTTTTTCAGCACACACAAAGTACGGACAGATAGCCAATTGTGAGGAGATTTTCATAGATTTTGACAACAAGCGTTCTCCAGAATAGCTGCCTCCAGCTTTTTAATGTTAGGTCTGCTTTTATACGGTTTGTACAGACAGACACATACAGACATGTGCACAGACGCACGCATGCACGCACACACGCAGATGCTCAGACACACAGAAACAGTCTCGCACTGATACACAAACATACAGACACACCCACGGAGAGACAGACTCGCACACACATTCTCACACAGACACAGACACACACACACACACTCATAATTGTAGGTCTGCATCTGTTTCTTGTGTAGAGCATAATTACAGAGAAAGCTATACTTTATATTGTTTGTTTATTCCTCTCCTTCCTGCCTTTGAGAATACAACAGACTGCTGGTTAGCTTGTGTACCATTGTCTCCCTACTGAACCTGGCTACCCTTGGCAACAGCAAAATGCAACTAAATATAGGTGTGTGTGTGTGTGTGTGTGTGTGTGTGTGTGTTTCTGCAGATTTTCGAAATGTAGATTCAAGACATGTGAAAACAAACTTCACCACAATGCTCTGTATAGTATCTGCTCTCAGAAAAAAATCCAGTGTTAATACACAGCCTAGGCTCTGTAAACGGGCATGTTGCTGGCTACAGTAGGCCCCTTTTTGTTTACGTGCCCATTTACAGAGCCTTTGCTGTATCTAAACACTGGATTTTTTTTGTGGATCTTAAGGAGATATTCACTGATTTTTGACAAAGTGATTTTGACAAACGAGCGTTCTCCAGAATCGCTGACTCCACCCATACAAAGCAGCAACAGGAAATGTCGGTTTGCCTGCCAAACTTTGCTCGTACTGTATTTTCCTCTTTACATCAGCAGTGTTTTGTTTTCTTTGATGTGTCACAGCCTGGCTCAAGGGAATGACAAGGAGGAAACCACACAAGAGAACTAGTTTAACCAAATAATCCAGATGTCTTGTTTTACGTTTTTAACTTCCTCTTCAGGCGCTTAAAAACACACACCTAGGGCACCTTAGAGTTCCATGGGTCAGAGTGAGTCTAGATGCAGTTAATAGATTTGTGAAATATCTTTTAGATTTCTTTATTTAGAAGGGATAGTCCACATTAAAGGCCTACTTCACCGGTTGGAATATGAAGGTGTATTGAACTCGGAGATCCTATGTAGTATAAATGTGCAAAAAAAATTGTAATCGGATCATCCTAGCCTGAGAAAAGGCAGAAAGAGTGTTTTATGGTCTCACTGTCTAACCCTACATTTTCCTTACTGTGACATCACAGTAAGGGTCAGGATTAACAGGACAGCTGGGCCAAGGGAAGACTGAGGGAAGAAAAACCTCATTCATTATATTATAATAGTGATTTTATAATGATAGAACGCCGGTTCCGTATGGGTGAAGTATTCCTTTAATAAACATGAGCACCAGATTCCACCATGTAAATGTGCCAGATTTAGCCATGCAGGCTATTTTTGTACCTGTAGTCCCTGGCACGTTGATAGCTTAAAAGATAACATTAAAAAAACTTCAACAAATAGGCACAAGACGTAAGTAAAATGACACAACCATTATTCCAGTCCCTTAAACCTGCAGTGTGTAGAATGTTGGGTTTTATTTCCTAGCAGATTTTGTAGAAAGTAATTATAATATCCATAAGTACATTTAATTTAGTGCATAATAGCTGAAACATTTTTTTTTAATTATTATTTTTTCCCTTAGAAAGGGTCTCATATATGTCCATATTTCTGCATATCTTGGACCAAGGCCTATTGCCGCCATCTTGAAAGTGTCATAGTTGGAATGTCATCAGGTGCATTGTTTAAAATTTAGAATTGTTCTTGTCCTTGAAGGCCACTGTAGCTTCTGTTATTATTCGAAAGGGTTGGGGTTACCCAGGGAGCGTTGCATTCTAGAACTTTGTAGAACTTTCTTGATGATGTCATATTACACACTGCACCTTTAACAGGTGGTGTGTGAAAATGTCCATGTTAAAGTATCTGAACTGTTTTTAAATGGTCCAGATGGAGAGAAGGCGGCAATCTGGCTGTGAAACCTACTTTTAAGCATAATTTATCTCACATGACAGCCACTAAACAAGGCAGTAACGTTTTAGTTTTGTTTTTAAATTTATTTTTATTTAAAAGGGACAGGGTGTGCGCATTAACATTCTTTAGATGACATGTAAAAGCACGCGGGTTAGTTAAAAGGCTAGTTTCCATCAGTAGTCCCTTCGCTTGTTGTCAATGGGCAATGTCCTAAAGTCAAAACACCATAGAAATACAACATGTAGGCCTACACTAGATAAATACACGTTACAGCTTATTCTAAGAAACGCATATCTTTACATATATAAAACAGACAAATAAATGACATCAGAGGAAAAACACATGGAATCAGAGTTGGTATATTTGGGTGTTGTGTACTTTGTGTATAGTTAAACCTGCAATGTGTAGAATTTTGGGTTTTATTTCCTAGCAGATTTTGTAGAAAGTAATTATAATATCCACAAGTACATTTAATTTAGTGCATAATAGCTGAAAAAAAAATTTTTAATTATTTTTTTTTCCCTTAGAAAGGGTCTCATATATGTCCATATTTCTGCATATTTTGGACCAAGGCCTAATGCCGCCATCTTGAAAGTGTCATAGTTGGAATGTCATCATGTGCATTGTTTAAAATTTAGAATTTTTCTTGTCCTTGAAGGCCACTGCTTCTGTTATTATTCAAAAGGGGTGGGGTTACCCAGGGAGTGTTGCATTCTAGAACTTTGTAGAACTTTATTGATGATGTCATATTACACACTGCACCTTTAAAAAAAAAAAAAAAACACACAAACTTCATGCATAGTTTTTCAGTCACTTTTTGTGAACGATCAAAAATGAACATCCTTTCAAATGGATCTTGTTTTGTTTTTGGTTTTCATTAAAGTTTTTTCTTTTGATTTTTTGTTTTTTGTGTACGTTTAAATCACTTTGTAACTTTGGGTTTATTATTAATATTATTTTTTCTTCTAACTTTTCCAGAGTATGTTCAACACAAACCGTCAGAAGATCATGGAGCGGACGGACATTTTGAACCAGGAGTCTCGGACCAGACGCATCCAGCCGGTCCACATCATGACGTCTGTGGGGTCGCTACGAGGCACCCGAGAGGTGAGCGTGAGTTCAACATTTCATCATTACAACTAACATGTAGAAAACAAAACATAGCATTAAAGGTGTTCCTTAAAGGTCACATATTATGCTAAATGCACTTTTTAAATGTGTTCTAACATATCCATGGGTCCTCGGTGTGCCTAGAGACTGCCAAAATATTTAAAAAAAATAACAATCTCTCCTGTTCTCACTCTCCCCCTTTCTGAAACCCCCACCCCTCCCCCACAATATACTCCAGTCAGAATTTTCCCCTTTTCTGACCTCACAAACTGGAAAGCCAGAAGCTTCCACTGTGCAGCCCACACCCCTATTTCTTATTGGCCCTGACAGACAGAGGGCGAGGCGTATCTGGCTTCGCTTCCGGACAGGGGGCGAGGGCAGCTCAAAGATTGTATATTTACGAGGGGAGCTGCAGCTCTTTTTAAAAAATAGGCCATTGTGAGATTAGCTGAACATCAGCATAGTACAATAAATTATCTGAAAGTTTTTTTCAGCAAACGATTAAAGAAAAACGTATTAGGGACCACTAAGGCCATGTAATATGATGTATAATAGAACGTATTAGGGACCACTAAGACCATATAATATGGTGTATAATAGAACGTATTAGGGACCACTAAGACCATGTAATATGGTGTATAATAGAACGTATTAGGGACCACTAAGACCATATAATATGGTGTATAATAGAACGTATTAGGGACCACTAAGACCATATAATATAGTGTATAATAGAACCAAAAAGTGTATCATATGGGAGCTTTAAAAAGATTAGTGATTTTTCATTGCAGCCCATTTTTTTATTTTTTTTTTTTTTTTTAGATATTTATTTTTTTAGTTGCATTCTCAAGCTTTGTTTCATCCTTAACTTAACATGTAGAAAACATAGCAGTGAATTAGTTATTTTTGTTGTTTTTAGCATTTTCATTTTTCAAGCTTTATTTGATAGTGTGGAGAGAGAGAGAGAGAGAGATGAAATGGGACAGAGAGGGGAATGACTTGAGAGTGAGCGATCTAACTAGTACAACACACGCGCACCCTCCCAGTGAAAGTGTTTCTGACTTAAAGGTGCAGTGTGTAATATGACATCATCAAGAAAGTTCTACAAAGTTCTAGAATGCAACGCTCCCTGGGTAACCCCAACCCTTTAGAATAATAACAGAAGCTACAGTGGCCTTCAAGGACAAGAACAATTCTAAATTTTAAACAATGCACCTGATGACATTCCAACTATGACACTTTCAAGATGGCGGCACTAGGCCTTGGTCCAAAATATGCAGAAATATGGACATATATGAGACCCTTTCTAAGGGAAAAAATAATAATTCAAAACTTTTTTTTCAGCTGTTATGCACTAAATTAAATGTACTTATGCATATTATAATTATTTTCTACAAAATCTGCTATGAAATAAAAACCAAAATTCTACACACTGCAGCTTTAATCAGATAAGATTAAAAAGATAATAAGTCATTTTCATTTCAGCCATTCTACATACATCTCTGTCTAAATGTTTCAATGCTTTTGTCTCTCTATCAGCTTGTTGTGTATTTGATGTATTTGCATTGTACATTTAAGTGTTGTAGTTTTTGCTTTGCATTTGTTTGTTTGACTCGACGCCATTGGAAATTAGGGTCCCAAACTCCCCCAATAATCTCTCAAGTATAAACAAAGGTTGAATGAATGAAAAAATTACTATGGCTATTTTCCCTTCTGTTTTCCCTGTGTCTGTGTGTGTGTGTGTGTGTGTGTGTGTGTGTGTTTGTAGTGCACGGTGGACAGTGGATTCTCTGAGTACCCGCGACAGGTCATCCCCCTGAAGACTCTCAACGCCGTGGCCTCGGTCCCCGTCATGTACTCCTGGTCCCCACTGCAGCAGAACTTCATGGTGTGTGTCAATTTGTAGCAGCTTAACGTGCGCTCAAAGGTGCTCCGAGGAACTTTCCGTTTCTGTTAATTCTAGTGGCCCCCCTTTTAAAGGTTCAGTAAGGGAAATGGTTCTTTAAGCTAGTCCTGTCAGTGACTGCAGTTAGCAGTCCCCTCCCTCGTCACCACATTAATGCACTGCTTGATGTCTTCAAGCAGCGAGTTATCTAGTGTCATCTCAGATCCATAAGTGTGATAAAACATGATAAAAACCATCAAAACATTGAGGACATTGGGAAGGATTTTCACCTGCTCCGTCATTGTAGACGCATAAACATTCACCCATCTGTCGCTCTCTGCGCGTGCACCGACAGAGAGACGGGTGCCGGTTTGTAGCGTTCTCTCTTCTGATTGGATATCATATCAGGTTGTGGGATACACGAGAAGTTAATTTGCCGATTACATGCAGAGCGGGTGACTGAGACCTGTGTTATGAAACACGCACACTATGTAAGTGATCACTGTATGACTATAGAGCGATTTAACACTTATATTAACATAAATATATCGCTCGCTTTATAAGACAAAAGCGGTAGTGTTTTTAATACGGCAGCTGTTTTTCCTGGGTGAGCGTTCCCATGACAAAGCCAACCAATTCTAAATGTGTGTGTAATGTTTGTGGTGAAGAATAAGACAATTATGGTAAACTAGCAGCTATTAGTATCACAGGATGATACATTTGAGATCAAAAGTTTTTAAAATGACAAGGTGTCTTACAGTCATTTAAAAACAGTGTTAAATCCTGTAGAAGTGAAACAATGGTGCCTTAATTTGGGACAATGTAGACTAAAGTGTGTGTAATGTGAGGTCCCTTGATAAACAAACATTATCCAACCTTTGATAAACATGTGTGTAATGTGTGTTTTGACATCAGGTGGAGGATGAGACGGTGCTTCATAACATCCCTTATATGGGCGACGAGATTCTGGACCAGGATGGAACCTTCATAGAAGAACTGATAAAGAACTACGATGGGAAAGTCCACGGAGACAGAGGTGAGGGTCAGCGGGCACACAGAGGGTTAAAGACCCACTTCACCGGTGGAATATATGAAGCTGTATTGAACTCCTGAGATCCTATGTAGTATAAATGTGCAAACATTTTAGAAATCGGTTCGTCCTAGCCTGAGAAAAGGCAGAAAGAGTGTTTTATGGTCTCACTGTACAACCCTATATTTTACCATGTTTGACATCACGCATGAGAAAATTTAGGGTTAGGATTAACAGGACAGCTGGGCCAAGGGAAGACTGAGGAAAGACTGAGGGAAGAAAAACCTCATTCATTATATTATAATAGCGATTTTATAATGATAGAACATCCGGTTCCGTATGAGTGAAGTATATGAACAAGGTTGGTTTTTGTGGCTTTAATAAAGTGTTAGTAAGTCTTAAATTTAAAGTAGCTACAAGGAACTTTTAAATATTTATGAAACAGTCAAATTTTTCCTCTGATGATCATAAATTACATGTAACAGCAAACGAGACCATCAGTGCAAAGATTGCTATTTTTATATAGTTTTGTGATTCAGGAAGTCTAATTCCAGTAGTGGATTACTTAATTTAAAAGCTTTCCCGACAACACCAGACTGCACACCATTTTATAAGACTATCGAACAAGATTCAAGATTAACTTTATTGTCATTTCAATGCGTACCTGCAAACAGAATGAAATGAAATGCTGTTTCTCACCAGCTCCCAAAGTTTTTAAAGGCAAGATGTTGCGACTGGAAAGTTATTACAGCAAAAATGTGAGTGTTCCTATTACCCTCCCTCTAGCCAAATTATATGCAGAGAATTCTTACTTGCACATATTTGATTGGCCAAGGAAAATTAGGGCAAATGGACCAAATCTTCCCTATGTATTTATTTATTTATTTTTTTATATATATATTTTTGGGTTTGTTTTCTAAAGAACACAAACACACAACTGAAATAGTGAACACAAAGACAGAACAAACAGCCAACATGGCGTACTCTACTCTAGGTTTCTAAGGACATTGTTTAAACTAAAGGCAAAAGTTTAGCAGAAAATAAAAAATTCAGCGAGGTGTCATGTAGGTCCCTTCAGTACTGTTATATAGTCCAGGAAAGGCTGACATATCTGTTTAAACTTCTCTGAGGTGTCATGTAGGTCCCTTCAGTACTGTTATATAGTCCAGGAAAGGCTGACATATCTGTTTAAACTTCTCTGAGGTGTCATGTAGGTCCCTTCAGTACTGTTATATAGTCCAGGAAAGGCTGACATATCTGCTTACATTTCTCTGCTTTCCCTGAAATCTCATGACACATTTTATCCACATATGAAGTACTAGAGAACTCTATTAGCCAGCATGTCAAATATTTCCTCTGTATTTTATTACTTTTTTGTTTAATTTTCAGGTCAAAAAGCCCCCACCTCCCCTTTTTATTATTTTATTTTAAGCACAACCAAAACACCAACAATGAACATCTGTCTCTGAATTCAAATTAAACCTGCAGTGTTTAGAATTTTGGGTTTCATTTCCTAGCAGATTTTGTAGAAAGTAATTATAATATCCATAAGTACATTTAATTTAGTGCATAATAGCTGAAAAAAAAAATTTAATTATTTTTTTTCCCTTAGAAAGGGTCTCATATATGTCCAAATTTCTGCATATCTTGGACCAAGGCCTAGTGCCGCCATCTTGAAAGTGTCATAGTTGGAATGTCATCAGGTGCATTGTTTAAAATTTATAATTGTTCTTGTCCTTGAAGGCCACTGTAGCTTCTGTTATTATTCGAAAGGGTTGGGGTTACCCAGGGAGTGTTGCATTCTAGAACTTTGTAGAACTTTCTTGATGATGTCATATTACACACTGCACCATAATACAAAACATGATAAAAAGCTTTCACACCAAAATTGCATTTCCTCCGTATTTCAGTAGCTACTTGTAAATGTTTCTAATCTACGTCTGCATTGTGTTTTTTTCCAAGAATGCGGTTTCATAAATGACGAGATATTCGTGGAGCTGGTCAGCGCGATGTCTCAGTACAGCGACAACGAGGAAGAGGAGGAGGAAGAGGAGCCGGAGTTCAAAGTGGAGAAGATGGAGGTGTGTGAACCCAAAGAGCCGGCGGAGGAAACGCGCAAAGACGCGCCAGTTAACAACGACAGTAAGTCCATCACAGAGGCATCATTCATTCATTCATTCATTCAGTTATTCATTCAGTTATTCATTCATTCATTCATAGATTCAATTCAAGATTCAAAGTGTTTATTGTCATATGCACCAAAGGAAACATGTTCTCAGTCATACAATGAATTTATATGGTCCGAGTTGCCTTTCAGGAACTTTTAGTTTGTGTTCTAGCGCTCCCCTTTGGACAAAAGCGGTACTGTTTTTACTACACCAGCTGTTGTTCCTGGGTGAGCGTATACCCGTGACAAAGGCATTAAGAAAAACTATATAAAAATAGCATTCTTTGCACTGATGGTCTCGTTTGCTGTTACATGTAATTTATGATCATCAGAGGAAACATGAGACTGTTTCAGAAATATTTAAAAGTTCCTCGTAGCTTCTTTAAAGAAAGGTGAGTTTGAGGCCTGATGGAAAGTGTGTGTGTGTGTGTGTGTGTGTGTGTGTGTGTGTGTGTGTGTGTGTGTGTGTGTGTGTGTGTGTGTGTGTGTCTTCTCCAGGTCGAACCAGCAATGCCAATGACGGCACTAAGAAGTTTCCCTCCGACAAGATCTTTGAGGCGATCTCCTCCATGTTCCCAGACAAAGGCTCCACAGAGGAACTCAAAGAGAAGTGAGTGTCTGTCTGTCTATCTTCCATAACACTAAGGTGTCTGTCTGTCTGCCTGTCTGTCTGTCTTCCATAACACTAAGGTGTCTGCCTGTCTGTCTGCCTGTCTCTAACGGACATTATCTCAACTTTAGTTTAAAAAAAATAATTCAATACTCTAAATCAAAAATCTCAACATCTAAAGCACTTACATCAACTAAACTTTCCATGATCATCAGAAGGATTTGCATATTTATTAAAACGTGTGTGTGTGTGTGTGTGTGTGTGTGTGTGTGTGTGTCAGGTATAAGGAGTTGACAGAGCAACAGTTGCCGGGTGCGTTGCCGCCCGAGTGCACGCCAAACATCGACGGCCCGAACGCGAAGTCGGTTCAGCGGGAACAGAGTCTCCACTCATTCCACACGCTCTTCTGTAGACGCTGCTTCAAATACGACTGCTTCCTCCACCGTGAGTACACACACACACACACACACACGAAAATCATTCGCGCACACACACACATGCACACACACAAAAAACACTCACTATCTCACACACATGAAAATCACAGACACTCACTATCTCGCTCTCTCTCTCTCTCTCTGGCAAACTCACTCAAACAAAATCAATGATCAAAGTATTTTTTTAACTTGTTTTATATCAAGTGATGGTGTATAAATTGTCTTTAATTTCTGAATGTAATGTGTTGCTCTGTCTGTGATTTGTGGGGAAGGAAGGGGGAGGGGGTGGTATTGTTCTGTTTTCCTATTTTATTTTTATATAGGCCAACTGTAAAGCACTTTGTGTTATCTTAAAGACCTACTTCACCTGTGGGAATGTGAAGGTGTTTTGAACTCTGAGATCCTATGTAGTATAAATGTGTAAACATTTCATAAATCGGTCCGTCCTAGCCTGAGAAAAGGCAGAAAGAGTGTTTTATGGTCTCACTGTCTAACCCTACATTTTACTAGTGTGACATCACACATGGGAAAATGTAGGGTTAGGATTAACAGGACAGCTGGGCCAAGGGAAGACTGAGGGAAGAAAAACCTCATTCATTATATTATAATAGCGATTTTATAATGATAGAACGCCGGTTCCGTATGGGTGAAGTGTTCCTTTAACTGTGTATGAAAAGTGCTATATTAATAAAGTTTGATTTGATTTGAAGAACACACACCCACACACACACACACACACACACACACACACAAACACACACACACCCACTCAATCACTCACAGACACTCACTCGTTCGCTCCCAATACTATTCGAACATGTTGTTCCAATCAGCAAGTGTTTTCCAATCAGCAAGTGTTTTTCATTCATGTGTCTACTTATGTTTTCTATTTTGTGTAACATCATTATTTTCTGTATGACAATCTCTGTTTTTCTTTTACATGTTCGAAATAGAAATATCAATCCATCCATCTCTATCGTTCTCCTTGCAGCTTTCCATGCGACTCCAAACACTTACAAACGCAAGAACCTGGAGAATCTGGTGGACACTAAACCCTGCGGCCTCGACTGCTACATGTACCAAGTGCAGGTGAGTCAATTAATTATCGCGTTTAAAGGTGCAGTGTGTAACTTTGGGTGTGTCAGACAAGTGAAACATTTTCTAAGGTATATTCTCATAACTGAATTAACAAACTTTCCTCACAAGGAGAAATGTGATCCCTGGAACACTGTTTGAAGTTAGAAAAGCTTCCTGAAAAGTTACTGTTTCACTGTTGTTGTTTACAGCTCAGCATAAAATACTCAGAATTACATGTAGAGAAAAAATTATTTGTAAATTCCCCCTCCTCCAAAACTGCATAGTATACCTTAAACGAGTAGGGAGACGGAGTTGAAATTGTGCAAAGAGGGTATAACATGCAGAGAACTGACTCTTAACCCATTGATGACTATGGCAATCTAGGATGCATATCCTTAATGCCTGAGGGTTTTCTGAAAAAATAGTAGGAATTGTCAAGTCTACCAAAACCTTAATATCTAAGCCTGTGTAGCACATAGAAACATGAAATAAAATACATTTAAAAGTTAAGGTTCACAGGTTTTATTTAAACATGCTCCCTTAGCGCTTACAAACCAACAAATATTTCTAAAAATCGTCAAAATGAGATGAATTAGAAAATTATTAAATATTGTTAATAAATAGATGCAACGTGTTGTGTGATTTTCGTCAGTAGTCTATAGTAGACCTTGATTCTGCGCACCAAACGCCACTAACTGTTCTGTCGCCGACATAGCCGGCGTATTTTTTTAATTATTTTGTTTTATTTTTTTATTTTTTATTTTTTTGATTGACATGATTTTTGGCAAACCACACAACTTTTGGGTGGTCACGTGGTCTTAAAAAAAATCAACAAAACCCACCTCATGTGTATTTGAACCAATGACAGTGCATTCTATGCTGGGAATGCCATGAAAATTAGATAAAGTAATAATGCTGCGCGACGCAGCATCAGGCAGGAGAGCCAATGTGGCATCGCGCAGCAGCCGTCATCAATGGGTTAAAGAGTGTAATGTATGACAGGGATATAGAGTGCAATCGGGTAATAAATACCATACTGGTGAGAGTACAATTATTAAACCTGATGGAATATTCAATAATTTTTTCGCTGATGTCATGTTCTAGATTCCTCAGGACGGAATGGTGAGTGACATCATCCCGGCGGCGGTCGTGGTTGCCGAGCGACCCAAGACGCCTTCAAAACGCCCGGTTGGCCGTCGCCGCGGACGACAGCCCAACAGCAATAGCAACAGTCGCCCGGGAACGCCGACCACCGTCTCCTCGGAAACCAAAGACACAGACAGCGACCGCGAAGGAAGCAAAGAGGACGAGAGGGAGAACGACAAAGATGATGACGACAAGAAGGACGAAAACTCATGCAGCTCAGGTACGTGTGTGTGTGTGTGTGTGTGTGTGTGTGTGTGTGTGTGTGTGTGAAGAAAAAGTTGTTTTAAAAAAAGCAAACCGTGCTTCTACAATAGTAAACATGATTAAAATAATACATTTCACATTAACACTTAATTTGAATTTGACAGCTTTGAAAACAGACGAGTAAAACAGCTTTGGTTAGTTCAAAGTGCCAATCTATGTGTGTGTGTGTGTGTGTGTGTGCGTGTGTGTGTGTGCGTGTGCTGAGAAAAGGGATTGTTTTTGCCATCTGGAACATGAATAATATTTAGTCCCTGGTTCCTATTTAAAAGGTTTTTGGTTCTTAGGGGGAAATTCAAAAACAACTACTGCTACAAGGAACTTTCAGTCTGTTAATTCTAGCGCCACTTTTGGACAAAATCTGTAGTGTTTTGACCACGCCAGCTGTTGTTCCTGGTTGAGCGTATACCCATGACAAAGGCATTAAGAAAAACTATATAAAAATAGCATTCTTTCTTTGCACTGATGGTCTCGTTTGCTGTTACATGTCATTAATTATCATCAGAGGAAAACATTTGAATTATCAAAAACTTTCAAAAGTTCCTCGTAGCACCTTTTTAATCCTAATATTATTCTGTGTGTTTTGCACAGAGGGGAACTCTCGGTGTGTGACTCCGGTGAAGATGAAACTGAGCGGAGAGGCCGAGGCGGTGGATTGGAGCGGCGCAGAAGCTTCTCTCTTCAGGGTTCTCATCGGGACGTATTACGACAACTACTGCGCCATCGCTCAACTGATAGGCACCAAGACATGCAGACAGGTGAGCCGGCTTATACACCATACGTTTGACTCTTGACTCTCCAATCCCCATACTTACATAGTATTTAGTACACCAGAAAGGGATTTAGGATGTCCTAATGACAACTGCAGTATGCCAAAAGTACCCGGATGCCCTAATACATCCAATAAGTTAAAAACAAAATTTTAAATCCAAATGTTAAGCATACAGCAGTGAATTGTATAAATGATACTCTGCGGCCAGGGCAGGGGGGAATAAAAATAAAGTGGGTTTAGAAAGGTTTTCTGATGGACACAGTGGCACTTTAAGTTGCATTTAAAAAGCGTTAAATTTAACTTGGAGTGACTGTTTGACTGTTTCAGGTTTACGAGTTCAGAGTGAAGGAATCGTCTATCATCGCCCGCGCTCCGGCTGAGGACGAGGACACACCGCCGAGGAAGAAGAAGAGGAAACACAGACTGTGGGCCACACACTGCAGGAAGATACAGCTCAAGAAAGGTGTGTGTGTCTGTCTGTCGGTCTGTGTGTGTGGATACAGTGTGTGAAGTTACAGCTCAAGAAAGGTGTGTCTGTCTGTCTGTGTGGATACAGTGTGTGAAGAGAAAGCTCAAGAAAGGTGTGTGTGTGTGTGTGTGAGACATTAAAAAAAAAAATTTATCACTGTCCCACACACTGGAGGAAGTTATAGCTCAAGAAAGGTAACTATTATGTGATATATGATTATAAAAGCAAGAGGCAAGATCAAGGAGCCATGTTATGATGAAATAAATAAGTAAAAGTATGTCCCTACTGCATCCTAACTAGATTATTTTTATGGTCAGATGTAGAATAGAGAAAAAGAATATGACGTTTGGAACGCAGGGTTAATTTGACTTTCTTCCGATCCCCTAACAGATGGCTCGTCCAATCACGTGTATAACTACCAGCCATGTGACCACCCGCGGCAGCCCTGTGACTCATCGTGTCCCTGCGTCACCGCGCAGAACTTCTGTGAGAAGTTTTGCCAATGCAGCTCAGAGTGTAAGGGAAACACACACACTCACTCACTCACTCACTCACTCACTCACTCACTCACTCACTCACTCACTCACTCACTCACTCACTCACTCACTCACTCACTCACTCACTCACTCACTCACTCACTCACTCACTCACTCACACACACACACCTAATGCAGGGCCCACAGTTGTGTTAACTGGTATGTTGTTAGCTACGGAGGGCCCCCTTTGTTTACAAAGCCTAAGCTGTCTATCAAACCACACAGTTAGGGAACAATGAGGCGGCATTTTTCCTGAATCACTGATAGACTCCATCTTCTAAACTGTGCCTTTGTCTCTTATCTGTCTGCCTGTCTGTCTGTCTGTCTGTCTGTCTGTCTGTCTGTCTGTCTGTCTGTCTGTCTGTCTGTCTGTCTGTCTGTCTGTGTGTGTGTGTGTCTTTCCAGGCCAGAACCGTTTCCCTGGTTGCCGGTGCAAAGCCCAGTGTAACACCAAGCAGTGCCCGTGCTACCTGGCCGTGCGGGAGTGTGACCCGGACCTGTGTCTCACCTGTGGGGCAGCGGAGCATTGGGACAGCAAGAACGTCTCCTGCAAGAACTGCTCCATTCAGAGGGGCGCCAAGAAGGTGAGACATGATAAATACACATTATACACACACTTCATATTCAAGATGGCCAGAAATCACATTATAAATGCACACATGAAATACTCTCAGGAGAAAATATTTTTTGTTTTATTTTGAAGGCGAGACACTGCAGGTGAATAGGGGGAAAAAATATTACTGGTCATCGTGAAACTTTGACTATCTTTATTTGATTTCACAACATTTGATTTCATGTATATAGTAATGCACGCACACACACACACACACACACGCGCACACACACACACACACACACACACACACACACACACACACGCGAACACACACACACACACACCTAGTTATGCTTTCTATTTTGTGTAACATCATTATCTTCTGTATGACAATTTCAGCTTTTCTTTTACATGTTTGAAATACAAATTCCAATCAACCAAATAGTTCTAATGTTAGTTAATCTGGTGTATTTTCAGAATAAAAGCTCAACGTGTTCTAATTTTAGTAACCTTTGTCCTTCCCTAGCACCTGCTACTGGCTCCGTCTGATGTCGCCGGTTGGGGAATCTTCATCAAAGAGCCGGTGCAGAAAAATGAGTTCATCTCTGAATACTGTGGAGAGGTGAGTCACTGTCTGTTGATTAATTGTCTTTGTCAACTAATAATAAAAATTGGAATAATAGGGGCGCCATTAGCTCAGTTGGTAGGGCGTCCTCCCCCCATGGGCCTCGGCCAGCAGCGGACCCGGCTTCGATTCCAGCCCGCGGTTGTTCTCTGCATGTCACTCCCCTCTCTGCCCCATTTCAACTCTGTCCCTACACTATCAATAAAGCATAAAAATGCCAAAAAAATATCTTACAAAAAAAATAAAAAATTAATAATAAATCAGTATGATATTAGAATATTATTATATTTAAATCAAATGATATGCACCGTACAGTCTGATGCAAATATAGTGAAAATGGAAGTATAAGGATTAGTAAAGTCTTACATTGTTCGGGTTTTTGTCGTGTTTTGCAGATAATCTCTCAGGATGAAGCCGACCGCAGAGGGAAAGTCTACGACAAATACATGTGCAGCTTCCTCTTCAATCTCAATAACGGTAAAAACTCACTCACTCACTCACTCACTCACTCACTCACTCACTCACTCACTCACTCACACAAACACTCACTCACTCACTCACTCACTCACTCACACAAACACTGACTCACCCACTAATTTATTTTTTTATGATCATTAATCTGATGCCAAAAAAAATAATCTTAATGTGTTTTTTTTTCTCTACAGACTTTGTTGTTGATGCGACGAGGAAAGGAAACAAGATCCGCTTTGCCAACCATTCAGTCAATCCCAACTGCTATGCAAAAGGTAATAACAGGAGTGTGTGTGTGTGTGTGTGTGTGTGTGTGTGTGTGTGTGTGTGTGTGTGTCTGTGTCTGTGTCTGTGTGTGTCTTTGCTTGTACAACTATTTTTGAGAGAACCAATTTGAGTTTAAGACTTTAGGAGTGAGGGCATTTTGTCCGGTTCTCACTTTCAGGTTCAGGCCTTTAAAGGGCTGTTTGAGGGTTAACACTAGATTTTAAGGACAGGCCTTTAAAGGGCTGTTTAAAGGGGTTAACACTAGGTTTTAAGGACAGGCCTTTAAAGGGCTGTTTGAGGGTTAACACTAGGTTTTAAGGACAGGTCTTTAAAGGGCTGTTTGAGGGTTAACACTAGGTTTTAAGGACAGGCCTTTAAAGGGCTGTTTGAGGGTTAACACTAGGTTTTAAGGTTGAGGTATGAATTAGGTTTATTTTAGGGTTAGTGTAAGGGTTGGGGTTAGGCATTTAGTTTTGATGGTTAGGGTTATGGGGATGAATATGTCAATGAATGTCCTCACAAGTATAGCCATAAAAATGTGTGTGTGTGTGTGTGTGTGTGTGTGTATTTTGTTGATGTAACTAATTCCTGTTTGCGTTACAGTGATGATGGTGAACGGGGATCACCGGATAGGAATCTTTGCAAAGAGAGCGATTCAGACGGGAGAGGAACTCTTCTTCGACTACAGGTCAGTGACTGAAAGATTCATTGAAAATAAAAATAAAATAATTGTAAATGTGAAAGAAAATTCACGTTTTCTTCTGAACCTAAAACTATTTAAAAGTTGCTCTAAAATAAGACTTCTGTTGCTATCAGTGTCTTTCATCAATCTTTTAAAATCTTAAACTCCTTAAAAAAACTTATACATGTAGGTTTTTATTTTTTGTCTTATCTTTTTATTTTTGACGTTGCAATTTAAAAACTCAGCCTAACAATTTTTTAAAAATTAATTTACAAAAGCCTCTCACATTAAAGGCCTACTTCACCGGTGGGAATATGAAGGTGTATTGAATTCTGAGATCCTATGTAGTATAAATGTGCGGAAAAAATTTAAATCGGTTCATCCTAGCCTGAGAAAAGACAGAAACCCTTTTTAAATATTTCTCTTTCTCGTGACATCACAGAAATAGGGTTAAAAAAAACTTACTTTGTAAATATTCCTGTGATGTCTTTTACTGTGACATCACAGTAATATTTACAAAGTACGTTTTTTTTAACCCTATATTTCTCTTTCTGTGATGTCACGAGAAGGAGAAATATAAGGTTAAAAAAAACACTCCTTCTGCCTTTTCTCAGGCTAGGATGAACCGATTTTTAATTTTTTTTGCACATTTATTCTACATAGGATCTCAGAATTCAATACACCTTCATATTCCCACCGGTGAAGTAGGCCTTTAATATAACGCCATTATGGCCCTGGGCATTTGAGTGACACATTCATATAACTTTTGGCTTTTTAGTTTTTATTTATTTAACACGGTAAATATCTTTCTATTTGTGTGTGTCTTCAGGTACAGTCAGGCTGATGCTCTGAAATACGTGGGCATCGAGCGGGAGTCGGAGATGGCCTGATTCTGACTTCTACCTTCACAAAGGCCTTTCTCACACACACACACACACACACACACACACACACACACACACACGTTCACTTCAGGAAATCCCACAATTGTTCAAACGCTCGAGAGCTTCAGGAAAAAGAAAAAAAACTGGGAAAATTTGATGCCGAATTTGGATGCCGTTTTTTTTTTTTTTTTTTTTTTTTTTCAAAACTTTTCTTATCTTTTTCTCTGTTGTTCTTCTGTGCTGAAATCTTCCTCTTCTGTCGAGTGTTGAGATTTGTAAATCTTCACTTCCTTGAAAGGCGCCGATCACACACTCACTCACTGACTTTGTAGTTTAAAAAACAAACAAAACAAAAAATCTCCAAACATGAAAAAAAACAAAAAAAAAACATTACTTCTTCAGGGACCAAAAGGAGCCGCTTTCACACACCCACTGTTTGTAGTGTGTGTGTGTGTGTGTGTGTGTTTGTATGTGTGTAATGAACCGGCCACACACTCCTCTGTGTCACATCTGTCTGTAAAACTAGAGGCCGTTCACAAAGCAGCGTCAACACATCGACGACATTTTGTTTGTAAAGATATAAAAGCGTCAAAAACAATACAATTGAACAAGCAAATATCTTGTATTCAAATGTTTTTGAATTGAGGGTGTATCAGAAGGGGCATTCAGCCTGTTGCTTAAATTTCAGGGAGCTCTTTGGATAGATGAAGAAAAAAACACCAGCAAAGAGATCTCACCTGATCATTCTTACCTTTTTAAAGGTGCTACGAGAAACCTTTAGATATTTCTATTTTTTCCTCTGCAAACAATACCATCAGTGCAAAGAATGCTATTTTCATATAGTTTTTCTTAATGCCTTTGTCGTAGGTTTACGCTCACCCAGGAACAACAGCTGGCATGGTAAAAACACTACCGCTTTTAGTCCAAATGGGTGCAAGAATGAACACAAACTGAAAGTTCGCCTAAGCTTTCTAAAGAGCGCATAAAGATTGTTAATGCAAAACATTTTTTTCATTGTTGTTGACGCTGCTTTATAACGTTGCCTCGGCTCCAGGTGCTAATGTTAAAAACACAGGAACCGGCACTGACCTTCACCACGACGAAAAGCAACAGAAAACTCCTGGAAACATTTTTGTCAATGTATTTTTTGTTTGTTTGTTTTGAAGTCGTACCTTGGTAACGATTTCACCAAACTCAAACCAAAACCATTCACTGATCCCGACGAAGGCTTTCATTCCTACTCTCCTGTCATTTCTCTGCAACGGTGAAACTTTCTGTGTAATGTTTGTAACTGAAGTTTGACTCCCTCTATTTCTCTTCCTCTCTCTTTCTCACATCCTCTCTTTCTCTCTCTCTCTCCTCTCTCCCTTAGTCTCTCTCCCTATCTCTCCCCTAGCTCTCTTTCCCCCTCTCTCTCTTTCTCTCCCTTTCTCCCTCTTTCTCTGTCTCTCTCTCCCCCTCTCCCTCTTTCTCTCTCTCTCCCTTCCTCCCTCTATCTCTCTCTGCTGTGCCTTGAGTCTGTTAACACACTCAAATTTCCGGTCTGTAGATTTTTGAGTGTCTGAATCTAAACTGTCTGCATGAAAAAGACGAAGAAAAAGTTTTTAGGAAAGCACTGCCTCTCTCTCTCTCTCACGCGATGTCAAATCCAATCATTCTAAAAATATGATTCCAACTTTATAACAATGAACCAACAATCACGCTTCTAATTATATATAATTTCTATTTTCTGATGTGAATTCTTCTGGTGCTTAAAAAAAAAACACTCTCTCTTTAGGCCTGAACGTCTGGCCAAACTTGAAGCAATACCAGCTGATTTTTATGTTATTTTGGGATAATTTTTTTTAGCTTCTTCTAACTGTCTTCACCTGTAATTTATGACAAACTTCACAAAGGTGCGTCTATTGTTATGATGCGGTGACGTTTGTAGATTAAAAATGTCAGTGTTTTTGAAAAAGCTGAAATCTGGTGCTTCTATCGTTCTCTCCTTACGATGGAGTATTAAGGCCACGTAGAGGTGGACAAAAATTTAAAATTACGAATTGATTTTAGTAAAATAAATTAAAGAATAAAGTAAAATTACAAAAAAAATCTAAAAAAAATTAAACAATTTAGACTTTTCTTATATAATTAAGACGTTATTGTAATATATCTCGAAATTTTTTATAAATATTTATTTCCTCAATGTGGCCCTCATACTCCATTGTACTATCTCCTACACATCTTAAACATTTTAGAGTTAGTGACATTTTTGTGCATGAAAAAATGGTTAATATGATGTATCTGGAGAGACTGAAAAGTGTGAAATATTTCTGGCTGAAATGTGTAGGAATCCTGTTTTTTTGTTTGAAACGAGAATAATTAACTGTTTGCTGGTTGAAATGAGCCTCTAGAAGACTCATAAAATGGCGGGTTGGGTAACAGAATAAAAAATTAGAGCCGCTAAGAAACAAACCAGTAAAGTAAACGGAAGAGTAAGCGTTAAGACACCCCCCCACCCCCAAAAAGGTGCTACAAGGAACTTTTAAATATTTCTGAAACGGTCTAATTTTTCTTCTGATGATCGTAAATAACATGATACAGCAAAGAAGAATTTTTATATTGTTTTTCCGAAATGCCTTTGCTTTAGTTCAAAGGGGGCCACTAGAATTAACACAAACTGAAAGTTCCTCACAGCATTTTCAAAAACCAAACCAGTGATTTCTCTCAATTGTTTAAGATTTGAGTTTTTTTGAGTACCGTGCCCAGTCTAAAGTCTAAAAACTGCAGGTTAATTTATCGTTTCAGACGCACGCATACACTGTTTTTTTTCTCTCCCATTCTTCATGAACAAGGACCACTTAAGTTTTTTCCTCCGATGACAGGTGCTGATTTTGTAAAGTTTACAGGGATTTTGTTGTTCAAAGTGATGCAGATTAAAATATTATAAATGGTTGTTTCTCTGTTTTAAATTCATCTTAATTAACAAATCACATGTTTGATACATTTTCACTGTGCTCCTTAAAGGTGCTGTAAGCGGAATGGTTCTTTTAGCTAACTTCCTGTCAGTTACTGCAGTTAGCAGTCGCCTCGCTCGTCCCTACGTCCCCACATTAATGCACTGCGGTCTTCAAGCAGCGAGTTATCTAGCATCATCTCAGATCCATAAGTGTGATAAAACATGATAAAAACCATCAAAACAGACATTGGGAAGGATTTTTACCTGCTCTGCCATTGTAGGCGCATAAACGTTCACCCATCTGTTGCTTTGGCGCGCACCGGCAGTGAGACCATGAGTGAGACGGGTGTCGGCTTGTACCGTTCTCTCTTGTGATTGGATAAAAAATTTGGGATCCTCCAATATGTTTCTTTGCCGATTACATGCAGAGTAGTTGAGATCGGCTTTATGAAACGCGCACATTATGCAAGTGATCACTGTATGAATAAAGAGCGATTTAACACTTATATTAACATAAATAAACCGCTTACTTCACCTTTAAGTTATCGCATGGGCTCTTTTTGAGCTGAAAAACACACAATCTGTCGAATGCACGGATGGGGAATTCCTTGTTTATGAAAACTTCCTTGATAATAAACTTCGATGAATGAGTTTCTGTGGCCAGACTGCAAGGGTATCCAAGTTTATTAAACCCCGCCTCTGCAAGACAGCCATTGATTGACAGCTCGACAATGTAATCATGTTACATTCAGGGTCATTGGAAATACAAGATACACTAAAACAATATTCAACAGTTTAGGACATGAAAGTATGCAAAAATAAATTGATATTAGTAAAACGGAATATAAAAAATAAGATAACTCATACATCCCGTATATGGACAAAGTGGGACATTAAGACCCCCTAAAGGTTACAAGTACAGTCAGGGAATATTACATTTCATATTGATATAATTCTTCTCATAAGGAATGAAAAACATACATACAAAAACAAACGTGTAAAAATGCTTTCGTTTAGTCTATGGGGAAATGTATGATTTTTTAGTTTTTTCTGTAAGCCAACAGTTACATCAAAGTCAGCTGCCTTTTATAATCAATGAGCAAACAATACACTGTACACGAGACACTTATTTAATACAAAGGAGGAGGAAGGACAGCAAAAAAGTAAACCAAATCAAGTTTGAGCAAGTATGGAAACATCTTTCTCTGCATGTACATCACCTCTCTGCCCCATGTCATCTCTGTCTCTCCAAAACTGTCTCGTAAAAGCAAGAAAGCCCAAAAATAATAATAATACAAAAAAGGGGGGGGGGGGATCGAAACAACATGATCACCACTTCTAAAGGTCAACCTCCAACACTAACTGTAAATGTCACATTGAGTTTAAAAATTAGTGGCAACATGTTACAGGAAGTGATTTGAGCCCAGTAGCCTCTAAACCACATAAAAGTTTCCGCTCATGGTCATTCTGAAAAAAAAAAACATTGGATGGCGATTCTCAGAAGCCGATGAACTAGTTTGAACAGCATCAACAGGAAACCAGATTTAACCATCCAGCTGCCATCCGCTCTCTTTAGGTTTCCGTTCACAACTGTGCATTAAATGTTTTAATGAGAATTTAAAGGTCAAGTATTATGCTCATTTCCAGGTTAAAAATTATTATCTGGGTTCCTACTAGATACTGCCTTAATGGTGAAGTGTCCAAAACAATCTTTGTAACAGTGCCATTGCTGAATTTTCTTTTTAGCCCTGCCTTCCAAAAAAAAAGCCCTGTCTGATCTGGTTGGCCCTGAATCTAAAAGTGCATTTTGCCTAATAGCAGAGCATACTGGACATACTTTTGGAATCTCTAGACCCACTAGGGACCCATATTAATGTTGACTAACCATGAAAAAGAATGAATAGGTGAAATATTAATGTTAAATATTATGTAACACATTAGTATGAATGTTACTGGGCAGGTTGCATGTAGAATGTATGTAGCACCGGTTCCTTTAGCTTCAGATC
Source organism: Hyperoplus immaculatus (assembly GCA_949357725.1). Taxonomy (NCBI): domain Eukaryota; kingdom Metazoa; phylum Chordata; class Actinopteri; order Uranoscopiformes; family Ammodytidae; genus Hyperoplus; species Hyperoplus immaculatus. Next base: position 1,415,441 of record OX442369.1, read on the forward strand.
AACCCAAGATGTTCACATAGGAAGGAGTCTAACTCACAGAGAAACTCGATCATCTCTGAACTCGCAGCTTCACCTTTCTTTCTCACCGTGTCGATGACACAACGAGCTTTGTCTCCTCTGTTTTGCGTCTCGTCCGCTGACTCCCTCTCTGACTCATTTATCACCTTTTTCTCAAACAGTTTGTCCAGCAGACTTTTGAGAACAGGTCCAGATATGCCATCGATGAAGCTGCTCCTTATCTCAAACAGCTTCTTCTCTGGAGAGAGATTCAGAGCGCTTTGCCCACACAACCGTTTTCCTCCAGTGGATGAAAGACAAACTTTTCTTTCCCAGACACTCTTGGAGCTGTCGGTGTGTCTCAAAAACAGCTTGATATGTTTCATGACTTTCTCTAAACTCACTTGGAATGATGGAAAGTAGTTGTCGTAGTTGTCAGAGTCAAACTCTGCTTCGGTTGGTTGAACTAGAATCAAGTCGTCTTCAGGGCAAGTGGACAGAGTGTATTCCTGCTTTGGGAGCAGTTTACAGTGTGGAGATGTTTCTATGTAGTTCTCATCTCCGACTAATTTCTTCCTGATGCGCAGCACATGTTGAAGCACCACGTTCCTCGGAAGCAACAGCACATTCAGGATGGATTCTGGATCTGGATCTTCTGGGGGTTTGTAGAACAGCAGGACCAGCGCTCGGACCGGGTCGGGTGGCGAGTCCTCGTCCTTGACGTTTCCATGAGCAGAAAACCCTGTGATGTTTATAACAACGTGGGTTTCTGTTATCTTATGAGGGGCGATGAACTCAATGCCCTCGTGATTCACATGAGCAACTGACAAGAAGTCACATCCACCTGTGGAGCGGATCTCACAGTGTGGGAGATGAAGCTGACACACAGACTCCTGCAGACATTTGATGTCAAACAGGGGTCCTGCAGGCTGCTTGTGATGTTGGGCCAGTTGCCTCCTGTCCCAAGGGACAACCCTGTAAACCACGTCCCCTTCTCCTGCCATGTGGAACACTAGGCCTGTCACACTGCACTGGTACAGGCCCGGGCAGGAGCACTGGAACCTGTAGGTCTCATCATTTACATCAAGTGTGATATCAGGTGTAAACTCCTCTAAGCTAGTCTTTAACAGCATGTCAGGTAGGCTATTTGCTCTAGTAAAGGTCTGGTTCTGTGCAGATGGTAGAATCAGTGAAGGACTGCTGTGAGAACGAGGCAAACAGCTGGAGTTCCTTTCACTAGAACCAGAATCTAAGGAGAAGCTTGAGAAGGTTATGTGGGCCGGCAGGGTGTTAGTCACTGGGTAGTTCATGGCTGTAACAGATGCCTCCATTTCCATCATGGTGTTGCTTTCACCTTCTGCCTCACTATCAGACTGCAAAGATAACTGCTCAAATGCATCTTGTGCTCTGCTTCCTTCAGTGCAGACAGTTGAGTCCTGGAACACTGCAGGTCTGACTTGTTGACATGGCGGACCAGCAATAGTCTTGGCTATGGATTGAGAGCAAGAGGGTTCACTGAAAGTAGATTTGGAGTTATCAAAACTGGGGACACGATCATCTGTGTCTTTGCTGTTTGGAAGACAAAAGGTTTGATCTGGTGCTGATGTGGTAAAAGGAGAAGAAGGATTTCTTTCCCAAATCCAGGGCGATGGACGTAGTAATCCAGATTTCTTTTTGTTTTTTGGGGAGCAGAAAGGAGCAGAGGACGGATTTCCCATAATTCTTGTTTCTTTGAGCGTACCAGGAGGTGGCAGATCTAACATATAGTCAGAGGACGGAATGTTAGACGCAATACTACTGGATGGATCTCTGTTATACTTTCTCTTTCCTCTGAGGGTCTCTAAAAAAGGGACGACCTTATCTTCAAAACTGCAACCATATTCAAGGCGAGCTTCTGAAGGAGGTTCCTCATAGTCCCATTCATCCAAATCAGATGTGTCAGGAATTCTTATATTGGTCATCATGGCTGCACAATAGAGACCACGTTGTTGTTGGGAATCTCTTGCAGCCGAAAGTGCATAGTAATCTGTACCCTGTCGACGACCATGACGTAGAACATCGAGAGCAGGAAGGCAACCATGACGGAGAGGAGGGATACTGATAGGGGAATATCTAATTGACAAATCTTCATAAATGTCACAAATGGAGGATGTGTCAAACTCAGGACTAGGGCCAACACCAAGGGGAGGAAGAGTTGAAGGGCTAGTGAGAGGCTCCACAGGGGAATATAGTCTTGCCGGACCTGTATGAGCCCTCTTCTCAGAGGATGTTTCAGGAGCATAACAAAGGTATAGATCATTGTCAGGTTGAGGTGAAGATGAACCTCCACAAATCCTGGACAGAGCCCTCCTGATGGCTCTGGCTGCCCTGCTGAAACAGGAACCTCCACTTTCTTCCCTGTCATGTTCGACAGCTGATTCCATTTTTGCTGCGCTGTGTTGCAATCAGAGTCCAGTGGAGCTGAATAAGCAACAGATAGATAGATAGATAGATAGATAGATAGATAGATAGATAGATAGATAGATAGATAGATAGATAGATAGATAGATAGATCCTTTTATAATCCTGTACAGGAAATTACAGTGCAACAACAGTTTCAAGACAGACATAACAACACACATTTTCCTCAGCTTAAAATTTTAAAAAGATCAAATACAATAATTTAATACCTAAAAAGTTTAAAGTTATAGACTATAATATTATTATTTATAGACAACCGAAGCCAGGAGACGACAGTACTGTTTTTTATGTTAATGTATCTGAGAGTTTTTCAATATATTTGAAAGCTTCTCTATTTGGCCCCCTGTGTTCCATCTGCTCAAACCCTGAACTAAAATGTCATCAATTAAAATCTAACACAAATGTGCAAGTAAACACATACAAAAAATAATTCTGTCCTCTTTGAAATTTGTTTAAATGTAAATTAATTCAGCTGTAACTTTTCTAACTATATATGAGTTATATTTTGTGTAGTGTTTGTGTAATGGCTAACGTCTGCGTATTGCGATTAATGGGATTGTGTAAATTGTATCAACATAAACCGCAGTGCAAGAACGCAGGAAGAATAGCTTCTCGCTTAAACTAATGGCAATCCAGATAAACAAAAGCAAAGCCTCTCTTCATGTGATTCATTACTTAACATGTTAAAAGTAATTTAGTTTCAATGACTTACCAGTGAGCCGCACAGGTTGAGTTAAATCTTCAAACAGTGACAGGAAAAATCAGCTGGCACGAATAGTCGGTTGGTGAACTTCTGGTTTTCAAACTTTTTTCTTCCTCCAGTTTTTGTTCACAATGTTCATAACAGCAAAGCTCAACAGGAAAGAGCTCATCTTATTCTTTCATCCCACCATTAAAAAAAAATTAACAAAAACCTACAGCCTGATATTAGGGTAACAAAGACAGGTGTTGATTTCCTGAGTTAATACCCCTGTTCAGGAGGTCCTAGACCAGCTTTACGTCTCTTAGGGTCCGCTTCTCAGAGCTGCGGGTGTTACCCTAGTCACTAAGCTACACCTGATCTAAGCGGGTGACGAGGAGATTCGCCTAGCTGTCTCACTGCCTACCTCCTAACGTCTACCCACTCCCTCTGAAATAGCACCGAACTGAATAGCATTTAGGTCAGCTCACTCAATCTGAAATGGGGAACTGAGGCTGGGTTGATGAATTTTTTATTTAGTGGGACAGAAGTTTGCGCTCACTTGGTCCCTGTGACTTCCTCTTCTGCCTAGCTAAAAGGGGGACTGGATCTTTCAGGGGCCGAGATATTTTTCCATATTTGGCGTTTCCTCTTCAATCGTCTTTTGGCAGCGAGAGTCTCCGAAATGTTCCAAGAATTCTCTTTCATTCTCCTTAGTCAACACTCACTTCTTCTCTCAGTTCCTCAATTTAACTTTGTTAAATCTAAACATGACCATTACCTGACCCCTTCAGCCAATGTCTCATCACAAATGTCTAATGCATTTCTTCTCTTATTCATTTTCACTTAAATTCAATATATATTTATATATATATATATTATCATTTGTCTACTATTCTGCATCAGTAGAGTATTTCTGAAAAAACAACAAATATAATCATGAAATTGACATTTTATTGTAGACTGAGTAGAAATTTAGACATAGACATCATAGTAAAAATAAGTACTAAAAACCTTGTTTAATAAGAATTTAGCTTCCAGTCTCAAACTTTTTCAATGCCACTTTATAGTATTACAGTCTGAATTTTAAAAGTTGATAACAAGTTGAAGATTATAAAGTTAGATTGCAGTATACGATATAGACCTACATAAAAATATAGTAGTAAAATAATAATAATAAATAAATAAAAAATATAATAATAATAAAATATAGTCACTTGTTACATTTACTAAAGTTTAGTCAGCTTTTGAGGTGAGGTTTTATTGTTTGCTACTTAACACTATTATTGTACTTTTGAATTCGCTATTATTTGACAGCTGTTGTTACTTCTTACTTTCGAAATTAAGATTTGTACTTATTTTACTTTATTTTTATTTAAAAAAATACAAGATGAAAGCAGTGCAACATAAATGAAGGCTTATTTTGCTTAATAAGTAAATATCTTAGGAATGTAAAATGTTAAATGTCCAGCAGATGGCGCTATTATATCAGTTATAGTGTAGTTTAGTGTGACAGTGTTGATCCTCCAACCTAACACACATACAAATATTTTGAATGTTGCACATTTACTGATTCCAAACTGACCCAGAGGTCAACAAAGACTTGTGTGTGTTTTGACATGGTTTCAGGAAAGGGGACACAATTCACAATTTAAAAAAAAAAAAACATTTACTCTTTTTATTCAAATAAATTAAACCATTTGGCCTGTTAATGTCTCCTTGTATCCCCTAATTAACAAAAACATGTTTGAAACATTTTCCATGTGCCCCAAAAGTTCCGTACAAGATCTTACATTTTTGGAGCACTATATAATACTCAATCCTAATATCTCTAATACATATACAGGTGAAACTCGAAAAATTAGAATATCGTGCAAAAGTTCATTTATTTCAGTAATTCAACCTAAATGGTGAAACTAATATATTTAATTTCATTTTTTTTCATTTAACTTTTATTTATCCTCGAGAGACCAATTGAGGGGTGACCCTCATTTACAATGATGTCGAGTTCAAAGCAAATTCAAAGGAAAAACAACAATACATAAACAATATTCAATGCAAAAACATCAAATACACAACAACAGGTGAAGAGAAAAAAAACAAAAAACAATTGAAACATTTACATAGTGGTGAAGAGTGACAGCAATTAAAATTAAATGGGTGAAAGTACAATATAGTCTAATTAAAACAGTTACAGGTAGAGTTTGGCAGATTTAGTATAGTTTGTTTAAATTGGTTAAAAGATATGAAGGTATTTAGTTTAATTTGTTGCTGTAAGTTGTTCCAGGAGTCGGGGGCACTGAAGCTAAAAGCTGTCTTTCCCAGCTCAGACCGGGCTTGTGGGACATAAAGCATAAGCATGTCAGTGGAGCGGGTCTGATAAAGCCCATCTGAAATTTGCAGCATTTCTGTTAAATAACGAGGAAGCTTCCCGGTCAAGGCTTTGTAAATAAAAATGTGCCAATGTGCGTCACGTCTCTCTTTAAGGGAGGACCACCCAACCTTTTCATATAAAAGACAATGGTGCGTGGCATAAGCATCTCCTGTGATGAACCTTAAAGCAGAGTGAAAAACAGAGTCCAGGAGTTTAAGACATGAATGTGATGCATGCCGGTAAACCACATCACCGTAATCAAGGACAGACATGAAAACTGCCTCAATAATCCTTTTCCTACTAAATAAAGGGAAGGTGGTTTTGTTCCTATAAAAATAGCCAATTTTTTGTCATAGTCGACAAACAAGATTTTTTATATGAAAATTAAAAGTGAGTATCATCTAACCAGATGCCGAGATATTTGTACTCTGTGACTCTTTCAATTAAAAATCCATTCTTTGTAAAAATATTAAAATCATTAAAAGTTGTAGTTCTTGCTCTGGAGAAACACATATATTTGGTTTTGTCTGTATTTAGAACAAGCCTGAGGTCCACTAGACAGTCCTGCAGGGTGTTAAAAGAGCTTTGTAGGTTCTGAATAGATTGGTGCACCGAATCGGAAATGCAATACAGTACTGTGTCGTCAGCGTATAGATGGGCGTGACAGTTTTTTAGCGATGAAACAATGTTATTTATATAAATTGTGAAAAGAACTGGACCTAAAATTGAGCCCTGTGGGACACCATTTGTAACAGTTAAAAACTCAGATTGGTATCTTCCCAGTTTAACTGACTGCTGTCTATCAGAGAGATAATCCCTAAACCAGCTACATGCAGAATGATCAAAGCCAATGTCATGCAGCCTCTGTAAAAGCAAATGGTGGTCAACAGTATCAAAGGCCTTTGAAAGATCAATAAAAAGTGCTGCACAGTGCTTTTTCTTGTCTAATGCGGTAAAAATGTTGTCTACAACCAAAGTCACAGCAGAGACAGTACTGTGACCTGCCCTAAAACCAGATTGGAATGGGCTCAAAATGGAAGCACTAGTTAGAAATGTTTTTAACTGATTATTAATAAGTGATTCTAGAATTTTTGCGAGGCATGGGAGTTTGGAAATTGGCCTGTAGTTATTAAGATTATTTTTGTCACCACCTTTATGTAAAGGAATTACGTGAGCTTTTTTCCAAATTTTAGGAACTATTCCAGAGGAGATCGAAAGATTAATATATATAGACTCATTACATTCAAAGTGAGATATTTCAAGCCTTTATTTGTTATAATTGTGATTATTATGGCTTACGGCTTATGAAAACCCCAAATTCAAAATCTCAGAAAATTAGAATATTACATAAAATCTATAAAAAAGGGTTTTTAAATACAGAAATGTCGGCCCTCTATAAAGTATAATCATGCATATGTATTAAGTATTTGGTTTGAGCCCCTTTTGCGCAAATTATTGCCTAAATGCGGCGTGGCATGGATCCAAGTTGCTTTGATAGTGGCCTTCAAAGTGGCGTTCAGCTCGTCTGTATTGTTGGGTCTGGTGTGTCTCATCTGCCTCTTGACAATACTCCATAGTTTCTGTATTGGGTTCAGGTCAGGAGAGTTGTCTGGCCAATCAACACAGTAATACCATGGTCAGTCAACCAGTTACTTGTGGTTTTGGCACTGTGGACAGGTGTCAAGTCTAGCTGGAAAAAGCAATTCAGCATCTCCATAAAGCTTGTCAACAGACAGGAGCATGAAGTGCTCTGAAATCTCCTGGTAGACAGCTGTGGTGACTTTGGACTTGATAACACAGTGGACCAACACCATCAGATGACATGGTGCCTCAAATCATCACTGACTGTTGAAACTTGACAGTGGTCTTCAAGCCCCTTGGATGTTGTGCCCCTCCACTCTTCCTCTAGACTGTGGGACCTTGATTTCCAAATGAAACACAACATTTAATTTGGATCAGTGATGATTTGAGGTATCATGCCATCTGCTTCTGTTAGTCCACTGTGTTATCAAGTCCAAAGTCACCACAGCTATCTACCAGAAGATTTTAGAGCACTTCATGCTTCTGTCTGTTGACAAGCTTTATGGTGATGACAATTTCCATTTCCAGCTAGACTTGGCACCTGCCCACAGTACCATAAACCACTGGTAACTGGTTGACTGACCATGGTATTACATGGCCAGACAACTCCTGACCTGAACCCAATAGAGAAACTATGGACTATTGTCAAGAGGAAGATGATACACACCAGACCCAACAATACAGAGGAGCTGAAGGCCACTATCAAAGCAACCTGGGCTTCCATAACACCTCAGCAGTGCCACAGACTGATAGCATCCATGCCACACCGCATTGAGGCAAGAATTCATGCAAAAGGGGCTCAAACCAAGTACTTAATACATATGCATGATTATACTTTATAGAGGGCCGACATTTCTGTATCTAAAAACCTTTTTTTTGATTGATTTTATGTAATATTCTAATTTTCTGAGATTTTGAATTTGTTTTTTTTATAAACTGTAAGCCATAATAATCACAATTATAACAAATAAAGGCTTCACATATCTCACTTTGCATGTAATGAGTCTGTATAAGATATTATTTTCACCTTTAACCCTCCTATTGTACTGGGGTCAATTTGTCCCCACAAGACATTTCTTTTTGCGTGAAAATATGTTTTTCATTCACCAAATGGTCTGAAAATGATAGGGGTTGTTCAATACTATGCTTTTGATGATTCATATAAATTTGAAGTGTTTTGATCAAATTATGGGTTTTTTATTTAATTTTATAACACCTGTTGTACTCTGGGGTCAATATGACCCCGCAGCACACAATGGTGCGTGCAATGGGGCAAAATGTCACACTATACTGCTTCTAACAGATGAAATACCCGCCCCCACTTCTTCTAACAACATCTACACACACACACACACACCTACACACACACGTCACCAGCACACACACACACGCACGCACATACAGACAGACACGCACACACACACACACACACCTACACACACACACCTACACACACACACACACACAGCAACACACACACACACAGCAACACACACACACACACAGCAACACACACACACACTTGTACATGAGCACACACCCACGAGCACACACACACACACACACACACAGACACACACACACACACACACACACAGACACACACACACACACACACGCACACATGAGCACTCCCCCCCCAAAAAAACACACACAGACACACACAAACAGACCCAACACCTGTGCCTTTGATGTGTGGGGTCAAGGAATGGTTTAGAAAACAAAACACATAAACAGATCGTTTCTGGCAGACTCTGCACCATTTCAAACCTTAGTCTGAGACAGGCAGCATGATCAGTAGGCAGCAGGCTTTACCTTAGAGGCTTGTGAGCTCATTTTGAACCAAGTTCAACAAAATGCAATGAAGTGAATCAGCAAAGATCACTCCATAACTACCGGCCTCGCATGCAACTGAGGGACAAATCGAGGGTGACTCACTTCTAAAAAGCTAATTTTTAAAAAGTTTTACGTGTTGTAATGTTGTGTGTAATGTTAAATAAGTCAGGTAAAGAGTGAGGATAAAGTTGAGTAAAAGTCTGAAATACTGAGGTTAGTGAATATTTATGCTTTTTGCCTTAGAAACAGTCAAACCAGGCGAGAACTGACCCTGCCTGGTTTGACTGTCTAAATCAAAAAATGCATACTTTTATATAAACAAGGTCTGTTGGCCCTAAATTCAAAAACTAAGGGAAATATCTGTGGTAATGGGTTGGACTCAAGTCAGACTAAAGGTGTAACACAAAATTTATTGACAATTTATACTTTAGGCTTTAAAAAAACACCAAACCGTTTGGGGTCAATATGACCCCAGAGGACCATGGGTGTAAGTCAGTCGGGAGTACATTACAAGGGTTAAAGTTGAATTACTGAAGTAAATGAACTTTTGCACGATATTCTAATTTTTCGAGTTTCACCTGTATGTATCCTGAATCTGATAGAAGTGGTTTCTTTGGGGATGAAAAAGCTCCAATCCATCTGACATTTGATGAATTTGGAAATGACATATGAGATGCTATGGCCTTTGCAGTCACCAGATCTCCACACCATTGAACACCTATGGGAGATTTTGGACCTGTGTGTTGACAGCATTCGACACCACCATTATCAACTCATAAAATTAGGTAATATCTTCACCCCTCCAAGTTCCAGAGACTTGGAGAATAGATGCCAAGTTATGCGTGTGTTTGTGTGTATACTGTATACAGTATACTGTATACAGTATACACACACATTCAAACGGCTATCATAACTTCATCTAAAACAACGCCCCATCACATGATCAACGTTACACGTACACCTGCGGTTTGCTGCTAAGAGCTGGAACAAACCAAGAGAAGCCTCGCCTTACAGGTATGGTTCATTTATATATAACTCAGGAAATTACATACAGTCATGTGAAAAAATTAGGACACCCTTTGAAAACGTGTGTTTTTTAACATATTTAGACATATGCATGACATTGGCTTTGATCAGTCTGCATGTAGCTGGTTTAGGGACTATCTCTCTGATAGACAGCAGACAGTTAAACTGGGAAGATACCAGTCTGAGTTTTTAACTGTTACAAATGGTGTCCCACAGGGCTCAATTCTAGGTCCAGTTCTTTTCACAATTTATATAAATAACATTGTTTCATCGCTAAAAATATATATACGCCCATCTATACGCTGACGACACAGTACTGTATTGCATTTCCGATTCGGTGCACCAATCTATTCAGAACCTACAAAGTTCTTTTAACACCCTGCAGGACTGTCTAGTGGACCTTGTTGAGTGAGGTGAACTTGGTGTAACTTATTACTTGTGCATATCTTGTGACATTTGTATTTCTTTTTGTCAATAAGTAAAAGTAGGAAATGTTTAATGAAACAGAATAGAATGGAAGGATCATCAGGTTAAAGTTGACCAGAGGAAGAGGGAGGACCATAGGGCCATAGGAAGTGAGTAGGGGGAAGGACCTTATATGGCCATACAGTAGGAAAGAGTAGAGGGAGGGGACTACCGGGGCTCCCCCGTGCAGCTGTGTCTTTTTCACTCCTCCCTCTCACAAGTCTCATTGGTTTTTCAAGTCACTATATAACAACAAGTTTTGAGCAGGACAGGGCTTTTTGGGGCCGCTTTTTGTAGACACTACTCTGTTCCAGCTCTCTCTGTCTCCCACCATGGAGGCAGAAGAAAAACTTTGTGAGTCCAAAATACTCTGAAAGATTTTGGACTTCGAAGTACTTAGAGGCAAAGTCTTTTAAAAACACATCTTTGAACCTCTTGACACTAAGAATGACTTGATCAAGAATTGTTAGAAATAGGAAAACTGACTGAGTTGCAGGAAAATAGACAGATACTTCTGTGGAACCTGTAGCCAATGGGATATGCCTTTCTTTAATAGGCGCGGCAAAGGTATCTGTCTAGCCTCTTGTACGACACGAAGTTTTCGTAGCGCTTAAGATAATACTTACCGGCACTCATGCAAGTGTTGGGGTATTGTTTCACGAGCTACAACAAATTTAGAAACGAGAACCAAGTCAAAATAACTCTATTTGAATGAGTTATAGGCATACAACCTCTTTTCTTTTCCTTTCTGGTCCATTTTATGTATTCTACCTATACTCTCTTGTATTTTGTAAATAAAATCCCTTAAATGTTGTAAAGCCTCAGTTGTGAATTAGTTTATAACTGGAACAGAAGGACTTTAGGTATAGGGTTTTTTCTTCAAAGAGATGGTTTCGTCCCTGGGGAGGTAAGTTCAATTTGTTTCACACAACGGCACATTACTGATTTAAAACACACACAACCTCATACAATTAACCTCTCTGTAAGGAGAGAATATGTTGATACACCTAATCTTTAAAAATAAAAGAATAGGTTATAAATACCTTCCCAGATTAAACTAGATGTTTAAATTCTGAAAATAGTATATCTGTTCTATTTTATTAGAAGGGTGGTTTACAAACTAAGTTACGTACAACTTACAAACAATAATTTGCGAATTGAAATCTTTATTCTAAAACCTAGAGAAGTATTTTGAGAAGCAATATTAGAAAGGGTTAATAGTTTAGAGGAGGTCGGCCTCATCCTAGGATGAGGTGGCTCTGATAAAATAGACACTTTTCAACACAGTGGTATATATTGAATATTATACTTTCGATAAATGTAAAACTCAGGTGGTAAAGAGGGTAAATCCAGCGCTATTAAACAAAGAGGACGGGGTTCGCGTCTCTTGTAGGAACGGTGGTGAGCGGAGAGTCGTCTTTATGAAGGAATAATAGACAATTTAAGCATTGTGCTACAAGTTGGTTAATATGGGTTTGATAGGACATAACTAATAAACCTTTTGATACTAGCTTTTCATTTAGATTAGACCTTTTCAAGTCGAAATCGTATTAACCTCAGGCTTGTTCTTAATACAGACAAAACCAAATATATGTGTTTCTCCAGAGCAAAAACTACACATTTTAATGATTTTAATATGTTTACAAAGAATGGATTTTTAATTGAAAGAGTCACAGAGTATAAATATCTCGGCATCTGGTTAGATGATAAACTCACTTTTCATTTTCATATAAACAATCTTGTTTGTCGACTACGACAAAAAATTGGCTATTTTTATAGGAATAAAACCACCTTCCCTTTATTTAGTAGGAAAAGGATTATTGAGGCAGTTTTCATGTCTGTCCTTGATTACGGTGATGTGGTCTACCGGCATGCATCACATTCATGTCTTAAACTCCTAGACTCTGTTTTTCACTCTGCTTTAAGGTTCATCACAGGAGATGCTTATGATACACACCATTGTGTTTTATATGAAAAGGTTGGGTGGTCCTCCCTTAAAGAGAGACGTGACGCACATTGGCACATTTTTATTTACAAAGCTTTGACCGGGAAGCTTCCTCGTTATTTAACTGAAATGCTGCACATTTCAGATGGGCTTTATCAAACCCGCTCCACTGACATGCTTATGCTTTATGTCCCACAAGCCCGGTCTGAGCTGGGAAAGACAGCTTTTAGCTTCAGTGCCCCTGACTCCTGGAATAACTTACAGCAACAAATTAAACTAAATACATTCATGTCCTTTAATCAATTTAAACGGACTGTCTTGGATCTGCCAAACTCTACTTGTAACTGTTTTGATTAGGCTATATTGTACTTTATTCCTTTTAATTGCTGCCACTCGTCACCACTTTGTAAATGTTTCAATTGTTTTGTTTGTTTTGTATGTATTGTTGTTTTGAATTTGTTTTGACTCGACGTCATTGTAAATGAGGGTCACCCCTCAACTGGTCTCTCGAGGATAAATAAAAGTTAAATGAAAAATGAAATATGGATATTTAATATCAATTTTTAAAAAAACTGAGAAATTCCAGGAATATACATAACTAAGTAAAACTGAAGAAAATACTGTTTAAAACTTTCTGTAAAATGTAATAAAATAAACATGCAAATTCTGTTGAGGAATAAATTAGGACACCCCAACATTTTTTTCACTTAAAATGTCTGAAATCACACACAAATGTTTCAGATCAGGTGCACATGATAAGAAGATTGTTACTCAGCATTTTGAAGGAGGTTTGGCCTATTTAAACCTCAGACATTCAGTTTGATGTGTTCCTGACTGTTGACGTGAGAGTGAACAACATGGTGAGGTCAAAAGACCTGTCTGAGGCCTTCAGAAAGAAGATTCTTGGAGCTCATGAATCTGGTAAGGGATTTAAAATGATCTCAAAAGATTTTGAAATCAGCCATTCCACTGTCCGGAAAAAAGTGTACAAGTGGAGGACATTCAAAGCAACTGCCAACATGCCCAGGTCTGGCCTTCCAAGCAAGTTCACCCCGAGAGTAGAGCGCAAGATGCTAAAAGAAGTCTCCAAAACCCCTAAAATGTCATCATGGGACCTACAGCAGGCTCTGGCCACTGTTGATGTGAAAGTGCATGCCTCTACAATCAGAAAGAGACTGCACAAGTTTAACTTTCACAGGCGGTGTGCAAGGAGGAAACCTTTACTCTCCAAACATTAAGGCCAGACTGAAGTTTGCCAGAGAGAACGTAGACAAAGAACAGGACTTCTGGAGTAATGTTCTTTGGACAGATGAGTCTAAAATTGAATTATTTGGACACCAGAAAAGAGGAAATGTTTGGCGCTCACCAAATACAGAGTTCCAGGAAAATAACCTCATACCAACTGTGAAGCATGGAGGTGGAAGTGTCATGGTTTAGGGATGCTTTGCTGCAGCAGGACCTGGCCAGCTCACCATCATAGAATCCATCATGAATTCTACAGTGTATCAGAGGGATACATGTGAGACCATCTGTAAGAAAATTAAAGCTGAAGCGGAACTGGACCCTGCATCATGACAATGACCCTAAACATACCAGTAAATCCACCAAGGACTGGCTGAAAACTAAGAAATGGTGAGTCCTGGAATGGCCCAGTCAAAGCCCAGATCTTAATCCCATTGAGATGCTGTGTGAATTGAAACAAACTGTATGCAAGAAACCCCTCACACATCACACAGGTTAAAACATTCTGCATTGAGGAGTAGGGCAAACTTTCCTCAGACCGATGTCAGAGACTGGTAGAGGGTTACAAGAAGCGTCTCACTGAAGTTATTTCAGCCAAAGGGGGTAACACTAGGTATTAGGGGGTAGGGTGTCCTAACTTTTTCCTCAGTGAGAATATGCATTTATGTTGATATATTTTGTTTAATCAGTAAAACAATGTTATTTTTTAGCTGTTTACCTGCAATTAGATCACTTTCTTTTCCAGAGATGAATAAAAACAAGATTAAACATCGATATGGGAACATTTCTTAATGAATAACTGAATATTCAATGGGGTGTCCTAATTTTTTCACATGACTGTATGTTACTGATGAAGTTTGAGTGACATTTAAGCTGCAATACTTGTTGATGCGTGTCATGTTGATGAATTATAGAATATTTAGTGTTATTTAGAAAGTGTCAAAGCACATCTTTTTTTTCGGTTGTTTATCTGAAAATTTTAACAGTGGCAAATTATATGAAAGTTGGTTTAACATATGTTTTAGTGCAACATTATTTATCCCTGTGGTTGTAGTTTTAAATTAACCAATTCATTGGAAATTGTTCTCTTCAGCTACTAAATACAGTATATTATAGAAGTCACTTAAATAGGGCGGTTTTGTTGTTTTTTCTCTTAAAGGTCACATATTATGCTAAATGCACTTTTTAAATGTGTTCTAACATATCCATGGGTCCACGGTGTGCCTAGAGACTGCCAAAATATAAAAAAAAATAACAATCTCTCCTTTTCTCACTCTCCCCCTTTCTGAAAACCCCACCCCTCCCCCCCAATATACTCCAGTCAGAATTCTCCTCGTTTCTGACGTCAAAAACTGGAAAGCCGGAAGCTTCCACTGTGCAGTCCACCCCCCTATTTCTTATTGGTCCACGGCCCCGAGATCCTCTGGAAAAATATTCCTTCACCCCCATGTTGTTTGCTTGTTGCTAAGCGACAAGATGCCTGTAGTAAGGCAAAACAGGATGAATGTTGCATAATCCACTAATTTATCTTAACCACAGCAGCCTTGTTTTTAATAACACAACGGATAGGAAGCTACTTGTGCTTTTTTTCAAACAGTGAAACTGAAATAAATGTTTTATTGGTATTTTTGCCTGACTGGTGTATAGCTATTAGCAGGGCTGCCTTTACCTGTCACTAGGCCCTGGGGCGGAGAGGTTTCGTAGGCCCCCCCGGGCGGCGTTCTTACAATACAGATGCGTTAAAGCCATGTTTGTCTACAACACAATATCTCTATTGATGAAATACAAAATCACTTAAGGTAACATGTAAATAACCCCCTCCTGGTCTAATGACTTTTAATAACCAAACACACAAGTTATTGAGGAGACAGCGGTGAAAAAGAAAAATTTGAACCTTTTTAAAGTAAAATGCATCAATCTGGTGCACTTTGAGAAGAAAACTAAGGCTAAATCAACTGTGTCCTATGTGAGCTAGTTTCTGGAATAATTTGGAGACACAGAAATACCAAAAAGCAGAAACAAAAATATTAAGGTTTAAAAAATCCAGTCATTCAGCATTCCAATTTTTTTTTAAATAATCCCTTATCCCAAAGCTACTTCTCTCTTTGAATTCTTCGTTTTGTTTTTAATGGCTCAACTCAATATAGGCCCTTGATCTGCGTTGCCCCGAACAATGTTATTTAAACAAAAATAACAAATGTGCTGGTGAATGATAGGCCCCTTGTTCTCCATAGGCCAAAAAATAATGTGATTTTCTTTTCCTTTTTCTTTACTGGTTCATGATAGGCCCCTGTTCTCCGTAAACCCGCCCCCCCCCTACGAAGATTAGGGGCCTATCATGAGCCAGTCAATAATTTATTGTTTTAAATGACAATATTCGGGGCCTTCTTAGATCAGTGGCCTATATTGAGAAAGTAAAAAAAAAAAAAAAAAGGTTTTTTTTTGTTTTTTTTTTGAGAGGCCCCTAATCTTCGTAGGCCCTGGGGCTTCAGCCCAGGTAAGCCCGTGCATAAAGGCGGCCCTGGCTATTAGCTTTGGGACAAGCATTCAGCTTTTGCTCATAAAAACATATGTATATTCCCCACACCAGTCTGGAAATGCCTCGTTTTTAACAGGACAAAGGATTGGAAAGTATACTGAAGAAGTCTGACTTTGAAGATACTTTTTTCACTGATTTTAGTGGTATTGTTAGCAGCTAGCTCCCGAGCTAGCTTCGCAGTAGCCACCATCTTTTGCAGCATTTTTATTGTGAACATGCCGTTTCCATTAGCGTGTGGCTGTCAGTGCATCTGTATGAACATAGTCTTTCATGTAGACAAGGATAGGTCATGTCAAACTGTTCAAAGTGCGTTACTAGCACTAGACTTGGTTCTTCTCATGGGTAAGCGAAACCTAACTGAGCTAACAGGCTATACGTCATCATTGTTTACAAACAGACAGAGGGCGAGGCGTATCTGGCTTCGCTTCCGGACAGGGGGCGGGGGCAGCTCAAAGATTGTATATTTACGAGGGGAGCTGCAGCACTTTTTAAAAAATAGGCCATTGTGAGATTAGCTGAACATCAGCATAGTACAATAAATTATCTGAAAGTTTTTTTCAGCAAACAATTAAAGAAAAACGTATTAGGGACCACTAAGACCATATAATATGGTGTATAATAGTACCGAAAAGTGTATAATATGGGAGCTTTAAGGTAATGTAAATAAGTTATAATGATACTATTCTCAGATAAACTGTTTCTCTGTTAATGCTGTTAACACTTTTTAACGGACTATTGAACCTGTTTTGCTTTCTTACCAAGAAAGAAGTGGTAGATGGGTATCAATAATGTATGTGCAAGTACAGAGTCAGGATGTAGTCATGAATGACTAGAGTTCCAAAACGAAGAAATTAATTAAAATGGTCGATTTGTACAGAAATAGAAACACAACGTTTTACACTCACACAAATCTTATAATGATGGTGAGGCTGATGGATTTGGCAGCCTGTAGGGAGACCAGAACAAACATCTGTGCTGCGAACATATTTTGCATAGCCAAAGCTTCAGTACAGACTTTATTTCCTGAAACACACTGTGACCTCACAGGTGGAAAAACCCGTAAAACAAGGTGTCATTGGCTGTATGGAAACACTCCTCATTCAGTAAACAAGGCGACGTCAGTATATCAGTGCCTGAGCTCAGTATTCATTCTGATAGTAAGATTGTAAAGACTTAAAAGGTTCAAGTGTTTTTCAGCAGCAGATATTTAATCATGTAAGAAGTACTTGTTAAAATAATGGCTGTGATACAGACGGTGATATTTAAGTTGGGATACTTTGTGACGCTTGTAATGTTGACAAATTATAGAATATTAGGTGTTATTTAGAAAGCTAAGAGTGTCAAAGCACATATACGTATAAAGGCAAGTGAATGTGCAAACTGTATTTCCTGAAACACACTGACTTCACAGGCTGAAAAACCTGTAAAACAATGTGTCATAGGCTGTATGGAGACACTCCTCATTCAGTGTATAAAGAAAGACAGAGATGGAGAAGAGCTCAACAGTCATTATGATAGTTAGAATGTAAAGAATTTAAAAGTTCAAGTGTTTGTCTGCAGCAGATATTTGAATCAGAAGTATGAGTTAAGATAATGGCTGTGAACAGACCTGTTGCTATGAGATGCGTTTTAATTGATCAATCATGTTGTTTTCTCTCGCACCACTTGTTTACATTCTGCATCTGCCAATTACTGTTATTGTTATTTTATACAGTATGTGGTAAGCTAATATCTACATTAATTATACTGAATGATTAAAATGTTCCTTTTTTTGCTAAAGAAAAGTCTATAACTTTAAACATTTTAAGTATTTATTTATTGTATTTGATCTTTTTAAGTTTTTAAGCTATCTGAGGAAAATGTGTGTTGTTATGTCTGTCTTGAAACTGTTGTGGCACTGTAATTTCCTGTAAAGGGTTATAAAAGGATCTATTTATCTGTTGCTTATTCAGCTTCACTGGACTCTGATTGCAGCACAACGCAGCAAAAATGGAATCAGCTGTCGAACATGAGAATGAAGAAAGTGAAGGTTCCTGTTTCAGCAGGGCAGCCAGAGCCATCAGGAGGGCTCTGTCCAGGATTTGCGGAGGTACATCTTCACCTCGACCTGACAATGATCTATACCTTTGTTATGCTCCTGACACATCCTTTGAGGAGAGGGCTCATACAGGTTTGGCAAGACTATATTCCCCTGTGGAGCCTCTCACTAGCCCTTCAACTCTTCCTCCCCTTGGTGTTGGCCCTAGTCCTGAGTTTGACACATCCTCCATTTGTGACATTTATGAAGATTTGTCAATTAGATATTCCCCTATCAGTATCCCTCCTCTCCGTCATGGTTGCCTTCCTGCTCTCGATGTTCTACGTCATGGTCGTCGACAGGGTACAGATTACTATGCACTTTCGGCTGCAAGAGATTCCCAACAACAACGTGGTCTCTATTGTGCAGCCATGATGACCAATATAAGAATTCCTGACACATCTGATTTGGATGAATGGGACTATGAGGAACCTCCTTCAGAAGCTCGCCTTGAATATGGTTGCAGTTTTGAAGATAAGGTCGTCCCTTTTTTAGAGACCCTCAGAGGAAAGAGAAAGTATAACAGAGATCCATCCAGTAGTATTGCGTCTAACATTCCGTCCTCTGACTATATGTTAGATCTGCCACCTCCTGGTACGCTCAAAGAAACAAGAATTATGGGAAATCCGTCCTCTGCTCCTTTCTGCTCCCCTAAAAACAAAAAGAAATCTGGATTACTACCTCAATCGACCTGGATTTGGGAAAGAAATCCTTCTTCTCCTTTTACCACATCAGCACCAGATCAAACCTTTTGTCTTCCAAACAGCAAAGACACAGATGATCGTGTCCCCAGTTTTGATAACTCCAAATCTACTTTCAGTGAACCCTCTTGCTCTCAATCCATAGCCAAGACTATTGCTGGTCCGCCATGTCAACAAGTCAGACCTGCAGTGTTCCAGGACTCAACTGTCTGCACTGAAGGAAGCGGAGCACAAGATGCATTTGAGCAGTTATCTTTGCAGTCTGATAGTGAGGATGGAGGTGACAGTGACGCCCTGATGGAAATGGAGGCATCCGTTACAGCCATGAACTACCCAGTCGCTTACAACCTGCCGGCCCCCATAACCTTCTCAAGCTTCTCCTTAGATTCTGGTTCTAGTGAAAGGAACTCCAGCTGTTTGCCTCGTTCTCACAGCAGTCCTTCACTGATTCTACCATCTGCACAGAACCAGACCTTTACTAGAGCAAATAGCCTACCTGACATGCTGTTAAAAACCAGCTTAGAGGAGTTTACACCTGATATCACTCTTGATGTAAATGATGAGACCTACATGTTCCAATGCTTCTACCCAGGCCTGTACCAGTGCAGTGTGACAGGCCTGGTATTCCACATGGAGGGAGAAGGGGACGTGGTTTACAGGGTTGTCCCTTGGGACAGGAGGCAACTGGCCCAACATCACAAGCAGCCTGCAGGACCCCTGTTTGACATCGAATGTCAGCAGGAGTCTGTGTGTCAGCTTCATCTCCCACACTGTGAGATCCGCTCCACAGGTGGATGTGAATTCTTGTCAGTTGCTCATGTGAATCACGAGGGCATTGAGTTCATCGCCCCTCATAAGATAACAGAAACCCATGTTGTTATAAACATCACAGGGTTTTCTGCTCATGGAAACGTCAAGGACGAGGACTCGCCACCCGACCCGGTCCGAGCGCTGGTCCTGCTGTTCTACAAACCCCCAGAAGATCCAGATCCAGAATCCATCCTGAATGTGCTGTTGCTCCCGAGGAACGTGGTGCTTCAACATGTGCTGCGCATCAGGAAGAAATTAGTCGGAGATGAGAACTACATAGAAACATCTCCACACTGTAAACTGCTCCCAAAGCAGGAATACACACTGTCCACTTGCCCTGAAGACGACTTGATTCTAGTTCAACCAACAGAAGCAGAGTTTGACTCTGACAACTACGACAACTACTTTCCATCATTCCAAGTGAGTTTAGAGAAAGTCATGAAACATATCAAGCTGTTTTTGAGACACACCGACAGCTCCAAGAGTGTCTGGGAAAGAAAAGTTTGTCTTTCATCCACTGGAGGAAAACGGTCGTGTGGGCAAAACGCTCTGAATCTCTCTCCAGAAAAGAAGCTGTTTGAGATAAGGAGCAGCTTCATCGATGGCATATCTGGACCTGTTCTCAAGAGTCTGCTGGACAAACTGTTTGAGAAAAAGGTGATAAATGAGTCAGAGAGAGAGGAAGCGGACGAGATGCAAAACAGAGGAAACAAAGCTCGTTTTGTCATCGACATGGTGAGAAAGAAAGGTGAAGCTGCGAGTAAAGAGATGATCGAGTTTCTCTGTGAGTTAGACTCCTTCCTATGTGAACATCTTGGGTTGATCTGAAAAAAATGTAAGAGATGATGCAAGCAGAGCGTTGTGATCAGGTGTTTAGAAATTATCATCCTGTACCTACTTCAAAAAGATTCCTCTGGCCTTGAGTTATCTGCTCCCTCGACCCCCTCCCCACTCTTTTGACTTTATGGAACTGTCCCCTCTGCCTTTTAAACCTGCTGCTGTCACCCCCATCCTCAACAAACCCGGCTGACCCCTCTTCCCTCAGTAACTGCAGCCCAACCTATCTCCAACCTCCCCTTCCTCTCTAAAACCCTTGGACACATCGTCACCACACAACTCCAATCCCATCTCTACGCCAATAACCTCTTCGAACCCCTCCAATCTGGCTTCCGCTCACAGCGCAGAAACTGCTCTCCTCAAAGTCTTCAATGACCTCCACTGGCTCCCCATCTCCCACCGGATCCATTACAAACTCCTGGTCCTCACCTATAAAGCTCTCCACCATCTGCCCCCCCCCTCCCCCCACATATCTCACTGATTTAAGTTGTCATGTAGACTGTTTATTTACTTTCTGCTTATTACCCACAGTGTCAATAACACTGTGACTCTGCAGTGGAGTCAGATGTATGCCAGATGAGATCATTTTATTTTTTATTTCAGACATATCAAAAACAATACAAAACAAAATGAAAAGCATAAAAATACAATAAACAATATGTATGTTTAAATGACTTCACAAAATAAAAAAAATGATCTGTATTGATGTGATATGCCTGAAAAGGAGCAGGAAGAAGTATACACTTATTTAATCCTACCCCTTTTCCAGAGTAAAAAAAATATATATATTTATTATATTCGCTTCTTGTATTCCATATAATCTCTATACAATCTATCTATACAATAGGCGATACTATATTTGACATTTACGATCTATACATACATACAACTTAATATACTATGATTAATTAATCATGACCTCATGTGGTGAAAAAGGAAACCTTGGGAACAATTAAGGTATCTATAAAGTTACCTGTACCTTTAATGATTCTATATTTTCTATGTTTGTAATAATTGATTGTATACATATAAAATAGCAAGGGGTGTAATTAGTTAGTTAATGATCACAGGCTCAAGTCAAGTCGATCTTCACTGTCTATTTCTGTAAGTTAACCAAGTTGTGAGGCCACTATTTTAAATACTATACTGACATATAAGACTGTTAATAAGAGTCATCACAAAAACAAGATTGAACATTTTGAAAAAATTTGTTTATATACTGTCTGCAGTCTGCATGTATCCTTCTCCACACATCCACCAGGCCATGAGAATTGACCAGCTGCCTCAGAATATGATGAAAATCTAGATGCGGCTGCATGATTGTGATTTAAAGACCCATTTTCTGTACAGTTAAAATCCCCAACCAATAATAAAATATCCTCTGATCAGCTATTGTATTCATGCGTATTTTTTTCTAAAACAGCCTTTTCTCTCTGTACCATTGCAGAAAAAACACTGGCATCTGGTGGCAGAAAAGGGTTAGGTTCAGACACTGGAGATTTATTGCATGGGTTGTGTGTTGTTCATTCCTTTGATGATACAAAAACAATGGACAATTATCAGAAATCTTGTAGGAAAGACATTTGTGTGACCAATTTTTATAATTCTCAAAACCAAGCATTGTTTGTTTAAAGAGTTAACTTTTTTGTAATTTAAAAAACCCTTTATCTTTTTCTACTGTGGGAGGGTCGGGTTGCAACCAATGTCTAGTAATGTTTTTTCTTAGCTAACGTTAACATTATTTTAAGTAAATATTTGTCTTCATTTTCCATAAAAAAGTCAGTTTTACCTGAAATAAATGTGTGGCAGTGGTTGAGAATTTTCGTGGGAAATATTTCTTCAATTATTTGATTTACCTCTGACAAAAAAATAAAAAATAAAGATAGAAACAGTGAATAATGCAGAAAACTCAACTAAATACAAAATACAAACAATTAACGGTCATGCTGTGATGAAAGCCGTGTCCGCACATTTTGGTTCTTAATAATTTCCTTTTTTTCTTGCCGGACCTGTATGAGCCCTTTCCTCAGGGGATGTGTCAGAAGCATGACGAAGGCGTAGAGCAGTGGCAGGTCGAGGTGAAGATGTACCTCCGCAAATCCTGGACAGAGCCCTCCTGATGGCTCTGGCTGCCCTGCTGAAACAGGAACCTTCACTTTCTTCCCTCTCATGTTCGACAGCTGATTCCATTTTTGATGCGTTGTGTTGCAATCAGTCCAGTGGAGCTGAATAAGCAACAGATAGATAGATAGATAGATAGATAGATAGATAGATAGATAGATAGATAGATAGATAGATAGATAGATAGATAGATAGATAGATAGATAGATAGATAGATAGATAGATAAATAGATAGATCCTTTTTATAATCCTGTACAGGAAATTACAGTGCAACAACAGTTTCAAGACAGACATAACAACACACATTTTCCTCAGCTTAAAATTTTAAAAAGATCAAATACAATAATTTAATACCTAAAAAGTTTAAAGTTATAGACTATTATATTATTATTTATAGACAACCGAAGCCAGGAGACGACAGTACTGTTTTTTTTATGTTAATGTATCTGAGAGTTTTTCAATATATTTGAAAGCTTCTCTATTTGGCCCCCTGTGTTCCATCTGCTCAAACCCTGAAATAAAATGTCATCAATTAAAACACAAATGTGCAAGTAAACAGATAAAAAAAAAAATCTGTCTTCTTTGCAATTTGTTTAAATGTAAATTAATTCAGCTGTAACTTTTCTAACTATATATGAGTTTTATTTTGTGTAGTGTTTGTGTAATGGCTAATGTCTGCGTATTGCGATTAATGTGATTGTGTAAGTTGTATCAACATAAACCGCAGTGCAAGAACCCAGGAAGAATAGCTTCTCGCTTAAACTAATGGCAATCCAGATAAACAAAAGCAAAGCCTTTCTTCATGTGATTCATTACTTAACATGTTAAAAATAACTTTGTTTCAATGACTTACCAGTGAGCCGCACAGGTTGAGTTAAATCTTCAAACAGTGACAGGAAAAATCAGCTGGCACGAATTGTCGGTTGGTGAACTTCTGGTTTTCAAACTTTTTTCTTCCTCCAGTTTTTGTTCACAATGTTCATAACAGCAAAGCTCAACAGGAAAGAGCTCATCTTATTCTTTCATCCCACCATTTAAAAGAAAAACTAAACAAAAACCTAGAGCCTGATATTAGGATAACAAAGACCATTAACAGGTGTTGATTTCCTGAGTTCAGGAGGTCCTAGACCAGCTCTCCGTCTCTTATGGTCCGCTTCTCAGAGCTACGGGTGTTACCCTAGTTAGTAAGCTACACCTGATCTAAGCGGGTGACGAGGAGATTCGCCTAGCTGTCTCACTGCCTACCTCCTAACGTCTACCCACTTCCTCTGAAATAGCACCGAACTGAATCACTCAATCTGAAATGGGGAACTGGGGCTGGGTTGATGAATTTTTAATATTTAGTGGGACAGAAGTTTGGGCTCACTTGGTCCCTGTGACTTCCTCTTCTGCCTAGGTATCGAAACGTGTGTGTGTGTGGGGGGGGGGGCTTCAACTCTAATGCAATTAATGCAGCGTGCAGGTCCGTCTATCATGTAGTTAGTCTCTCTCCAAACACGTATATGTGTTAATGTAGTTACGCCTATGGAAAGAGTAAAGCTAAAGGGGGACAGAATCTTTCAGGGGCCCAGATATTTTGCCATATTTGGCGTTTCCTCTTCAATCGTCTTTTGGCAGCGAGAGTCTCCGAAATGTTCCAAGAATTCTCTTTCATTCTCCTTAGTCGACACTCACTTCTTCTCTCAGTTCCTCAATTTAACTTTGTTAAATCTAAACATGACCATTACCTGACCCCTTCAGCCAATGTCTCATCACAAATGTCTAATGCATTTTTTCTCTTATTCATTTTCACTTAAATTCAATCAAGATCATTGTCTTTTTTATATTATCATTTGTCTCTACCTTTCTGCATCAGTATATCGTAAAATAGAAATTGTATTGTAGATATTAAGTAGACATAGACATTAGAGTAAAAATAAGTCCTAACACATTGTTTAATAAGAATTTAGCTTCCAGTCTGGAACCTTTTTAATGCCACTTTTCACTTTCTTTTAATTGTCTGTTTATTTTTTTGCATTTTTTGGGATGTCCTGGTGCAGCTCACAAGATAAAGCTTAACACTGTTGCCCCTTTCACACCAGCGGAAAATAAGTGCAAGCTCTGGGCTGGTAATGGTGCCAGTTCGCCACTGGTTTCACAAGTTGCGAAACGCTTCGTTTCCCTTAACGCAATGTGAAAGCAAGAAGCACAGCAGAAGCAATAGTCATTAAACAGCTGTCATAGTTTCATGAAACAACGTCCATCACGGTGTTATCATGTTTTAACCACTGGACTTTCTGCCTCCATTCTTTAAAAAAAAAGACTCTTCACCTCGCTGTACATTTCATTTGTGAACAGCGGTGCTCTTACTGTTCTTAACTACTTGATACAGTATTACACCAGCTGGTTGCTGCACAGAGCTGGAAAAAAGAAGAAGAAATACGTTTCGCCATGAATTTGATCGCCTTTTAATTGGGACAAGGACAAGAGGTCGGATAACAGATATGGTTCATTTATAAATTACACAAGAAATGACATGTGATACAGACGGGGGCATTTAAGTTTGGATGCTTAATTACGCTTGTAATGTTGACAAATTATAGAATATAGTTATTTAGAAAGCTGAGAGTGTCAAAGCATATCCTTTTTGTTAGGTTGTGTTTATCTGAAAAGTTAAGCAGGATGGCAATTTATCTGAATGTTGGTTTAACATGTGTTTAAGTGCAACATTATTTATCCCTTTAGTTGTAGTTTTGCATTCACCAATTCACTGTAAAAACATTGTTCTCTTCAGCTACTATATACAGTATATTATAGTAGTCACTTTAATAGGGCGTTTTTTGTTGTTTTTTCTCTACGGTTAATGTAAATAAGTTAATTGTAGATAATTCCCTAGTTCTGCTACTATATAAATCACCCGAGAGGAAACGATCAAGGATAGGAGAGAGAGAGAGAGGAGTAATAGGTCTTAACAGATGGTTGCTTTATTCAGTCTTCAGTATGCCATGAGTTACAATGAGCGAGACGCAGCTCCTCAGTCTGACAGATGTTAAACTCTTCATAGTTTCAAGTTACAACATATCAGTCATACCTAGCATTCTATTCTTTGCTACCCTGGCCTAAGTTAAACCGAGAACCCGGGCCGAGAAAGGCTGAACTGTCCCTTGGCTCACGAGCCCAGAACAACTTTTTATGCTACTCAGTGTGTGATGTCACTCGTGTGTTCTAAAGGGTGATTAGGCAACTGTAGGCTATCTAATATCAGACCATTAGCTATAGTGCTCTTTTAAATAGGTGTCCTCCTGTGTTATTAATAAGCAGCTGATATGTACTGTAAATGTTGTGAGGATAAAAGGTCATGTCTTAGGTAAGTGTGGTCTTGTATAGTTCTTCACTAACACAATATTATTCATCAGATATTGAAATCCACGACACTATTCACAGATAAACTGTTTCTATGTTAATGCCAGGCACGGCGCCAGGATTTTTTCTCCACCGGGGCTAAGGAGGGGCTTGACCAATATGTGGGGGTGCTGCACTATAACGTATAGCCAGAAAAGAGATACGCGTGTGTTTCATAAAAACTCGGTGTGGCACGTTTATTTAGGGTCTGTACAACAGCGGAGGGTCTGGGGGTCCTCCCCCAGGAAAATTTGAGCCTCAAAGACTTGTTTCTTGCGTTCTGGCAACTTTAAAGCACAAACAAGTTGTTCACATAATCATCATCAACTTTTGCCTTTTTTAGTTGTTCCAAATAATCTGCTTTATCATCTTGCCATCTAATCTAAATGATAACTGCCCATTATGTTTGTTTATCGTCTCTCTTGCGTGACATTTCATAATAACAATAGTAGCCTAAATATATATCTCCTTTGCTGTGCGCTAGGGAACGGCTGGGACGTGCATTTTTGCGCTGGGAGCGAGAACGCGGTGGGCTGACAGACTATAGTAAGCTATAAAAAGGCACGGGAAATCACCAAAGAGCTCAACATCCCCACCATTGAATTCAAAGCCTCGACGAGTCAGAGGCATGAATTGACAAAGCGATCAACTTTGTGGCTTTTTTGCTGCGTTACTTGTAGTGCTGAGGAGAGCTTGCCAAATGCACTGTCCTTTACGCACCATCACTGCCGCCGTTATGTTAAGATTTCATAGGCTAATTTGCATCAGAGCACTTAGGATAATAAGAATTAGAGGCTTTATTTAAACGCTGTCCATGTGGTGGTTATATTAACTGTGTCGGCTGTAGACTGAAACTAACGAGGGAGGCGGCTGCTTCACTGTACAGTTCCATAGTTGCGCATTCAGTTTGGCGACATGCCTCTGTGTCCCGAGCCCTGATACACAGAGCCTCTGTGTATCAGGGCTCGGGACTCGGGACATGCAATCGGATCGCGGACGCCTTTCTTCTCGACAACGTTAACGTGCAGGAATCCCCGGTGATCGTCTTAAACCACTTAGTTTTTCTGCACGCCGGCTCGGCGAGGTCTCACTGTGAACTCATTGCCACATGTTTCACCGGGTGATGCGCTGCTTCGCTCGGACAGAGGCTTTGAGTTTCCTTAAAGTGATTTAACATCCCGGTCTAGACGAGTGCTTCAACGTTATAGCCTACCTTATATTTCGAATAGCCTGAATGTGTGATGTTTGTGGGCCCCATGGGCTGCCCCCCAGCACCCCTACTTCCCGCGGTAGGCCTACTGGTCACGCGCATAGTAACAGGAATGTTAATATACGTGTTCGTTTAATGGAAATATGGAAGGCAAAAATAATGAATGAAATGGAGAAAAGTTTCCAAGTTATCAGAGGCGGTTTAATGAAGTGATATCACGGAACAGATTATGCATCCTCTCAGGACAGGAAAAGTCAAAAAAGTGAAGTCCTTCTCAACAACAAAGAGTTATATTATCTCTGACATCATGACAATTTCTACTGATTGGTTAAATCTTGTTGTCAGGCAGATTTCAGAGTCCGTCCCACTTCTTTCTCTGACCGAAACCAGAGACCATGGACGTCGTCTTCCCCCGGCCTGGAGAAAGTTTGTAAGAGTGCTTGGCTTAAAGGCCCTTTGTTCTACCAGATACAGGAATGTATCTTATCTCATGGGAAATCAGCTTCATTTTTATTGCCCAGCCTCTCTGTCTCCCAGGATCATCAAGAGAGAACATCTAACATCTACCCAAGTTAAATGTGAAGAATAAACAACTTGTTTAAATGATTATATATTGGTAATTGCCAATTAAAGAGGGGGGGGCATAATATCATTAAAATCAGAGTTTATTTTTCTAACAACAGGCCGGGATGAGACAGCTGTGCGACGAGGAATGCTACATTCAGGTGCTCCTCAAAAATCCAGAATTTGATATTCATTAACTTTTAAGATATACTAACCCTAAGAATAAGAATAGCAGTAGGCTACAAGGAAGATTTCATTGTTAGAGCGTTTAAAGAAAATATTAACAGCTGTTTATTGCAATACAGTATAAGGGACTAGAATCCTGGGGGGGCTGAACCGGGGCTAACCAGATTTCTACCGGGGCTTTAGCCCCAGTTAGCCCCGGTGTAGCGCCGTCACTTTAATGCTGTTAACTATTTAAATGGACTATTCAACCGTTTTTGCTTTCTGACTAAGGAAGAAGCTAAAACATGGATATCAATAATTGTATTTAAGTGCAATTAAAGTACAGTGTCAGGATGTAGATAGATATGACTGAAAGCATTGGGTTCAATTAATATATTAAAAATGTTAGTCTGAACAGAAATGTAAACACAACCTTTTACACTCACACTTCTGGAAAAGGAAATTGTCGCCTCCATAAAGCTTGTCAGCAGACAGAAGCATGAAGTGCTCTTAAATCTTGTGGTAGATGGCTGTGGTGACTTTTGACTTGATAAAACTGTGGACCAACACAAGCAGATGACATGATACTTCAAATCATCAATGATCCAAATGAAATGTTGTTTTCATTTGGAAATCAAGGTCCACAGTCAACTGTAAAACAATGTGTCATTGGCTGTATTGAGACACTCCTCATTCAGTAAACAAGACGATGTCCAGTGGCACATGAGAAGAGCTCAATATTCATTCTGATAGTTATGTAACCGGTGTATAATTATATTTCACCAATAATCCTTTTATGCCTTTCATTTATTTATTTTTCCTTTATACATTTCTGTATTAATGAATATTTGTTTTGAGAGCTTTTATTTTGATACCTTGGGATGTGTGATTCTGTTGTTACCTGCGAGGTCACGTCCTGTTATTTTGCGCTTTCCTCTTCAGTCGGCAGTATGCCATGATGAAGAGAGTTAAGAATGTACAGTTCTCCTCTGAATGAGTGTATAAAGGTGATTAAACACGGTAAAACTTGTAACCGATGTGCAAATAATGTTACCAGGAAGTTGCAGTTGCTGTTTAGTGAGGTAAGACGCTCGTTTTAGTTCTTATATATCCAGTATGGCAGTTTGTGTTGTATTGAGTCTCATGTGCTCGTGTCTCCTTGTGTTTTAGAGGAGTTCATGTGTGACGAACATCTTTAACCCATTGATGACTATGGCAATCTAGGATGCATGTCCTTAATGCTTTTCTGGGTTTTCTGAAAAAATAGTACGAATTGTCAAGTCTACCAAAACCTTAATATCTAAGCCTGTGTAGCACATAGAAACATGAAATAAAATACATTTAAAAGTTAAGGTTCACAGGTTGTATTTAAACATGCTTCCTTAGCGCTTACAAACCAACACATTTGTCTAAAAATCGCCAAAATTAGATGGGGGAGAAAGAAAAAAAATAATAATGTAAAATATTTAAAAATAAAGTGCTAAATGAGGTTATAATCCTGCTTCCTTTTAGCATGGATAGTAGTGACTGAGTGTGCAGTGGAGGGCTAAAGAAAGACAGATATGGGAAGGAGGAGATAACTTTATTTTATAATTTAGTTCAGTTATCACTGGCACCATAAATCCGACATCAGCTGGTCCAAACGGCTGTATACCACGGTGATGAAAACGAAACTGAAACTTAACTATTTCTGGCTGGGCTGAATTTGAGTTGGAGCAGCAAAATGTAGCCTAAATTCTTAAATAATGTTAATAAATAGATGCAATGTATTGTGTGATTTTCGTCAGTAGTCTATAGTAGACCTAGATTCTGGCTCCGAACACCACTAACTGTTCTGTAAAACACTATCCCCGACACAGCCGGCATATTTTTTTAATTAATTTATTTTTTATTATTTTGATTGACGTGATTTTCGGCAAACCACACAACTTTTGGATGGCCACGTGGTCTTAAAAAATCAATAAAACCCACCTCATGTGTATTTGAACCAATGACAGTGCATTCTATGCTGCGCACGCCATGATTATTAGATAAAGTAACAATGCTGCGTTATGCAGCATCAGGCAGGAGATACAATGTAGCGTCGCGCAGGAGCCGTCATCAATGGGTTAATGGCCGTGCTGGTGTTTGTTTGTTTAAACCCAGGTATGTGAGCTCTCTTTGTGTATTTATTTTAATGCACTTTTAATTCATTTCATTTGTTTAATAAGCACTTTTGTGCAATTGTTTATCCATTCAAAAGCATATTTGTAATATGTTCTTGAGTCGGCAGTATGCCATGGTGAAGAGAGGAGTTCATGTGTGACGCACGTCTTTAATGGACGTGCTGGTTTGTTTGTTTGAACCCAGAAAGAAAAATAAAGACTCCCTCGGCTGGCAAGAAAGCAGTTGTCCCTACTCACGTTCCTTACACAACGCAGAATTAGCCGAAGCAGCAGCAGGCCGGCTACAGTTAGAATGTAAATACTTTAAAGTTTCAAGTGTTTGTCAGCAGCAGATATTTGAATCACGTAAGAAGTACTGGTTAAATAAATGGCTGTGAACTGACATGTTGCTATGATATGCGTTTTAATTTATCAGTTATGTGGTTTTCCCTCGCATTCACATTTTAACTAGGGCTGTCGAGCGATTAAAAAATGTTATCTAATTAATTACAGGCTCTGTGATTAATTAATCTAAATTAATCGCATACATTTATGACACTTTTATACCCGTTTATAAACAGCTGTATAGCCTGCTACAGTTTCTCTCTCTCTCTCTCTCTCTCTCCGTCTCTCGTAACTTAGCCTGTCTCCTCCCCTCAGCAGGTTTCTACATGTAATAAAATTAGGAACTATAGCGCCAAATTTTCTCAACAAAACAAGCAGACTAAATGACGACTGTCCGTCTCCCACGACAGCGCTGCACTGCAAAAGATGCGCATAGCCAATGCCGACTAATTCACCATCGTCGTACTAATAGGCAAAAATATTGACCCACACACACTGGGGCGGCGGGTGTCCGTTAATGTGGGAGACGAGACAGCTAGCAAACAAAATTGAGCCACACGGAGGAAGAACCATCCGCCATCGGCCCCTTTACCCTGCTTCTCTCTTTTACCCGTGCGGGCCGTGTCTGCAAGCTACAGGTGAAGCTGCGCACCACTTTTGCACCGGGTCAAAGGGCAATATAGACGTGCGATTAATCTGCGTTAATTTTTTTAATCGCGTAAATTTTTCTGTGATTAATTAATCACGTTAATTTTTCTGTGATTAATTAATCACGTTAATTTGACAGCCCTAGTTTTAACATACTTGATATTCCTATTATTGTTATACAGTATGTGGTAAGCTAATCTACAATACCTGTCTGAAGGATTTCAATGTCCCTCTCTTTGCTTTCATTATAGATCTGGTATTGTCTGGGACCAGATGAAAAACAGTTCAACCAACATGAGGCTGTTTTCAAAAGTTGCTATTTGAAATCAATTGAAAAAAGGAAAGATGGATGAACCTTACGACAGTTGTAAGAAGACGGGTGACAAGTTTCAGGCAAAGAAGAAAGAGTTGAATGAAGACAAAAATGAGTCGTATGAAAATCAAGGAAGTCAAACTCCCAAAAACCGGATGACTGCAGATAAGTGTCCTGAAGAAGTAGCTCACCTTGAATTCCGTAGAAGAATACACCACCGACGAATCAAGCACGCCTCAGCTCCATCAGACCAAAGCTATGCTGTTCCTTGGCTAAGTACAGCACAAATACATTCCCTGAAACTGTTAAGAGCGTCAGAACATGAAGAAATTAAGGTTCTGGGAGATAAATATCCATCTTCCTCCTCCTACCCAACTCCTCTGTCCTCCTCTATTGGAATCCCTCCTCCCTGCCAACATTCCTTTGATGAGAAAAATTCACTTAATCATTCATCTACCATTGATTTGCCAGATCAGCCTCCACCTGGTACAGTCACAGAGATAGAAACGACAAAAAAACTCTCATTTGCAGCAGATGATAAGTCAAGAGTAAATCAGGAGAACACCAGCAAAACTGAGACAATTGCAATATCTGGTCCTTCCAACCTGCAAATCTCCACTATGAATGATGATACAAAAAAGAAATACAAGAAGATGTCCAGATGCTCCGATCGACAATCAAACTTTACTACTCCTCCATCCGATCCCATTTTAACTAATTACCTTTTAAGTTCTTGTTCCAGTAAAGGAAGTGGAGCACAAGAACCATGTGAGCAGTTATCTGTGCAGTCTGATAGTGAGGATGGAGTTGACCGTGGTGGTTATAGCGGCCTGCAAATGTCCCCTTACAACTTTCCAACTTCTCCATATTATGAAGCCATCCCACATCTTGTCCCTTCCAGTCCTCCGTACATTAACAGAACACTAAGCGTAGCACAAGACCTCAACTCAACGCAACTCAACAGCTTAGCTCAGTTCGAACATAATAATGCCTTTCTTCCATGTCAGCAAGCACCTGGATCAACAGCAGATAAGTCGATTAATGTCAATCGTCCATTTAAATCACAGCATGAAGGGTCAGACAGAAGATATGCTGTTCCTGTGCCCCTTTCAATACAAAGACAATCCCCGAAAGTGTTAAAAGCGTTAGAACAGGAAGGAATTGTATTTCTGGGAGATGAATATTCCTCCTCCTCCTCTTTCGCCGCCGCCTACCAAACTAATCCCTACCTTATGCCTTATTTCCGGGGATGGTCAAAACATGAAGGGTCAGACGGAAGACGTTCCTTGAAATGGTTAAGGGCATCAAAACCGGAAGAAATGGAAGTTCTAGAATATAGAGATACATATTCCTCTTCCCCTGCCTACCCATCTCCTCTGTCCTCTATTGGATTCCCTCCTCCACCTCCATTCCCTTCCTCTTATCGCCATATACCTAAGAAAGCGTCTTCACCTTTCCTCTGGGATAATTTGAATCCTCCTCCTTCTCCACCTTACCACCGCCCACAAATCAAGGACTACAGCTCATCCCAGTTGGAACGTCAGCTAGCATCCTATCCAGTAGCAGATAACTGGATGAATGTCAATCCTCCATTTAAATCACAGTATGAAGGGTCAGACAGAAGATATGTTCCTCCACCTTACCACCACTCACAAATCAATCTCTACAGCTCATCCCAGTTCGAACAGAATAGAAAACAGCATGAAGGGTCAGACCAAAGATATGCTGTTCCTGTCAGTCTTCAACGTCAGCAAGCACTTGATTCAACAACACAAAGACGTTCCCAGGAATGGTTAAGAGCGTCAGAACAGGAAGAAAGTAAGCCTGAGGTTAACATCCCT
The DNA here is from genome assembly GCA_949357725.1 of Hyperoplus immaculatus. NCBI lineage: Eukaryota > Metazoa > Chordata > Actinopteri > Uranoscopiformes > Ammodytidae > Hyperoplus > Hyperoplus immaculatus. Next base: position 1,448,742 of record OX442369.1, read on the forward strand.
GAATTTGTGGTAGATGAAAATTCCTCTTCCTCTGCCTTCGCTTATCCTCTGTACTCCTCTATTGGAATCCCTCCTCCCTGCCAATATTCCTTTGATAATACAGACTCATTTAAGAATTCATCTAACATTGATTTGCCTGATCAGCCTCTACCTGGTAAAGTGACAGAGATAGGAACGACAAAAAAACTCTCAGCAGATGCTACATCATGTGTAACTCAGGAGAACATCAGGGAAACTGAGCCACCTGAGATAGCTGGTCCTTCTGCTATCAGTGAACCCACCTGCTCTCAGTCGATAGTTGTTGGCCCTCTATGTCAACAAGTCAGGCCTGCAGTCCTCCAAGACTCAACTGTCTTCAACGTTAGCGGAGCACAAGATGCATTTGAGCAGTTTTCTGTGCAGTCTGATACTGATGCCATGATGGAAATGGAGGCATCTGTTACAGCCATGAACTACCCAGTGACAAACACCCTGCTGACCCAATGCCACCGCCAAAGCTTCTCCTCAGATTCTGATTCTAGTGGAAGAAACTCCAGCTGTTTGCCTCGTTCTCACAGCAGTCCTTCACTGATTCTACCTTCTGCACAGAACCAGACCTTTACTAGAGCAAATAGCCTACCTGACATGCTGTTAAAAACCAGCTTAGAGGAGTTTACACCTGATATCACTCTTGATGTAAATGATGAAGCCTACATTTTCCAGTGCTCCTGCCCGGGCCTGTACCAGTGCAGTGTGACAGGCCTGGTGTTCCACATGGAGGGAGAAGGGGACGTGGTTTACAGGGTTGTCCCTTGGGACAGGAGGCAACTGGCCCAACATCACAAGCGGCCTGCAGGACCCCTGTTTGACATCGAATGTCTGCAGGAGTCTGTGTGTCAGCTTCATCTCCCACACTGTGAGATCCGCTCCACAGGTGGATGTGAATTCTTGTCAGTTGCTCATGTGAATGACGAGGGCATTGAGTTCATTGCCCCTCATAAGATAACAGAAACCCACGTTGTTATAAACATCACAGGGTTTTCTGCTCATGGAAACGTCAAGGACGAGGACTCACCACCCGACCCGGTCCGAGCGCTGGTCCTGCTGTTCTACAAACCCCCAGAAGATCCAGATCCAGAATCCATCCTGAATGTGCTGTTGCTCCCGAGGAACGTGGAGCTTCAACATGTGCTGCGCATCAGGAAGAAATTAGTCGGAGATGAGAACTACATAGAAACATCTCCACACTGTAAACTGCTCCCAAAGCAGGAATACACACTGTCCACTTGCCCTGAAGACGACTCGATTCTAGTTCAACCAACAGAAGCAGAGTTTGACTCTGACAACTACGACAACTACTTTCCATCATTCCAAGTGAGTTTAGAGAAAGTCATGAAATGTATCAAGCTGTTTTTGAGACACACCGACGGCTCCAAGAGTGTCTGGGAAAGAAAAGTTTGTCTTTCATCCACTGGAGGAAAACGGTCGTGTGGGCAAAACGCTCTGAATCTCTCTCCAGAAAAGAAGCTGTTTGAGATAAGGAGCAGCTTCATCGATGGCATATCTGGACCTGTTCTCAAGAGTCTGCTGGACAAACTGTTTGAGAAAAAGGTGATAAATGAGTCAGAGAGGGAGTCAGCGGACGAGATGCAAAACAGAGGAGACAAAGCTCGTTGTGTCATCGACACGGTGAGAAAGAAAGGTGAAGCTGCGAGTAAAGAGATGATCGAGTTTCTCTGTGAGTTAGACTCCTTCCTATGTGAACATCTTGGGTTGATCTGAAAAAAATTAAGAGATGATGCAAGCAGAGCGTTGTGATCAGGTGTTTAGAAATTATCATCCTGCACCTACTTCAAAAAGATTCCTCTGGCCTTGAGTTATCTGCTCCCTCGACCCCCTCCCCACTCCCCTGCTGAAGTCCTGCCTCCCCGTTCTCTGCCCTTACCTCACTTAACTCTTTTGACTTTATGGAACTGTCCCCTCTGCCTTTTAAACCTGCTGCTGTCACCCCCATCCTCAACAAACCCGGCTGACCCCTCTTCCCTCAGTAACTACAGCCCAACCTATCTCCAACCTCCCCTTCCTCTCTAAAACCCTTGGACACATCGTCACCACACAACTCCAATCCCATCTCTACGCCAATAACCTCTTCGAACCCCTCCAATCTGGCTTCCGCTCACAGCGCAGAAACTGCTCTCCTCAAAGTCTTCAATGACCTCCACTGGCTCCCCATCTCCCACCGGATCCATTACAAACTCCTGGTCCTCACCTATAAAGCTCTCCACCATCTTCCCCCCGACATATCTCACTGATTTAAGTTGTCATGTAGACTGTTTATTTACTTTCTGCTTATTATCCACAGTGTCAATAACACTGTGACTCTGCAGTGGAGTCAGATGTGTTCCAGGTGACATCATGACCTCATGTGGGGAAAATTAAACATTGCGTTTCATTTCATTATTAAATTAATCTTTGAGGGGACTTGATTTCACTCCTTGGGAACAATAAAGGTATCTATAAAGTTACCTGTACCTTTAATGATTCTATATTATCTTAGTTTGTAACAATTGATTGTATTTGTATATCTATAAAACAGCAGGGGGTGTAAATAGTTAGTTACTGATCACAGTGAGTGGTTGGGGCTCAAGTCATGTTGATCTTCACTGTCTATTTCTGCAAGTTAACCAAGTTGTGAGGCTACTATTCGAAATACTATACTGACATATACAACTGTTAATAAGATTGACATTATTTTAAAATTGTTTTTATATATATACTGTCTTCAGTCTGTATGTATCCTTCTCCACACATTCACCAGGCCATGAGAATTGACCAGCTGCCTCAGGATATGATGACAATCTAGATGCGGCTGCATGATTGTGATTTAAAGACCCATTTTCTGTACAGTTAAAATCCCCAACCAATACTAAAATATCCTCTGATCAGCTATTGTATTCATGCATAATTATTTCTAAAACAGCTTTTTCTCTCTGTACCATTGCAGAAAAAACACTGGCATCTGGTGGCAGAAAAGGGTTAGGTTCAGACACTGGAGATTTATTGCATGGGTTGTGTGTCGTTCGTTGCTTTGATGATTCAAAAACAATGGACAATTATCAGAAATCTTGTAAGAAAGACATTTGTATGACCAATTTTTTAAATTCTCAAAGCCAAGCATTGTTTGTTTAAAGAGTTAACTTTTTTGTCATTTAAAGAAACGTTAATCCTTTTCTACTGTGGGAGGGTCGGGGTGCAACCACTGTCTGGTTATGTTTTTTTATGAACTGCGTAAGTAAATATTGACGTACCTCTGACAAATAAAGATAAACACAGAAAATAATGCAGAAAACACCTAAACACAAAATACAAACAATTAACGGTCATAGTGTCGTGTCGCACATTTCGGTTTTTAATAATTTCCATTTCCATCAAGGTATCCATAGTGAAAAGATAACAACTAAAAACACAATGACCACTGTGACATAGCAAGCAAAGAAAACCCTGTTAATTGTTTTAACCATTTTACACCAGTAGCCAGGCTTTACTTCTTCCTTCTTGAGTATCTGTGACAAGGCTTTGACCTTCGACTCTCTCAGTTCATCGGAGACTTTATCCAAGGCATGGGACTCCTCCGTTAGTCTTCTGTCGCTTCCCTGCAGAAGTGGATTTGTGATTAATGAGATTATGGACAAATATAAGATTGCAAGCTTCTGTCCTTTATAATGCAAATTAGAGGGGTTGGTTCATCTGTTGTATAATGTCGCATTTGAGATATTCATCTCTGATTTCTATTTAAAATATTCAATAGCAACTTATCCTCCCAAAGAACGGGATCACTGTCCTTATGAATAATGCAAAAACATTCAGCAGTTTTTATACTTTAAAATTATTATTATTATTATTATTATTATTATTATTATTATTATTATTATTATTTTAATTAAGGTTATCCGTCCCTTTAAAGTACAGGTGCCATGCTGTAAATCCGATGTCAGATTATTCCAACAGCCCAATAGTTCAACACACTGTATTTCCATTGTTGTTGTTGATGTTAGTTTTCCCTTGAAGATATGTGTTATCCCTATGTCCACTTTAAATCAAGTAAAATTCCATCACACAATTTTTTATCTGATCAACCACAAAAAACGTGGAGGACATTATACAACCCCTGAACTCCTCCTCCTGTTGCCTTGACATTCTGCCCACAGGCTTCTCTAAATTTCTTAGAAACCAAATTCTAACCTCTTTGGCAACCGACTGCAGTTCAAATGGAGTTTCACCAGTTGGCACATCATAGATACAGCAACAGCAAATCAATTTCTTCAAACCTGAAAAGATATGTTTGACACAACAGTGAACATTTTTTAGCATATTCAAAATAATAAACCAATAAACCAGTTTGCATTGTAAATTGTAATATGCCTGTGAGTATTCAAATCACGCAGTACAAAAGAAAAGTAGCATTAGAAAACTGAACCACAAAACGAGATGCAGAGGTTTGTAGAACATACAGTCAAGTGCGAAAGTTTGTGAACCCCTTGAACATTTTGGAATTTTATTTATTTTTACCATTATTAATAAATTTTTATCAATACCAGTATTTTTTATATGAAATAACAGATGTTTGTTTATTAATTCAACATTTTTCTTTCCCAGAAATAAATTGTTAAAACAGATAAAACAAATTATTTGACAACTGTTGTATGATCAAAAGTTTGTGAACCCTAAACTGCATTGCTTAAATGGAGCAGGTAAACACAATCAGATGGGCCAAATTGAGTCATGAAATGGACCAATGTAGTGAGAGATCTTTAGGGAAGAAATTGGGCGGCACTAGATACAACAGAGATAAAACCAGGTCAGTTTAGGCTCACCAAAGTGAACCCATACTGGTCAGACATGCTAAAAGGGAAACAAATCTCTGAGGATCTCAGGAATAGAGTTGTGATGCTGCACATTTGTCTGGGGACAGCTATAAATTATTTTAAAAAAGTTTGAGCTCCATCGGTCCACCGTGAGGCAAATCATCTGCAAATGGAGAGCTTTAAGAGTGACTGAACATCTGCCTAGAAGTGGACTTCCTTCAAAAATATCCACAAGCGTCACAAGATAAGTGATTTTTCAGTTAAAAGCCAACCCAAACATTACATCTAGTGATTTGCAGACCTCTCTTGCAGCATCTGGGACAGATGTGCATGGTTCCACAATAAGAAGAAAACTCAGTCAAAATGGCTTTCATGGGAGGGTTGCTAAAGAAGCCTCTGCTCTCAAAAAAGAACAAAACTGCTTGTCACAACTTTGCCTGAGAGCACTTTGAGATACCTGAAGTCTTATTCTGTGGACAGATTAGTCCAAAATTGAACTGTTTGGTCATAACCAAAACTGCCATGTTTGGGAAAAAATGCAATTCTGCCTACCACCTAGAGAACCTTCTCCCAAGTGAATAATGGTGGTTTCAAATTGTCTGCAAATCTCCAGATGTAATGTTTGGGTTGGCTTTTACCTGAAAAATCACTTTTCTTGTGGCGCTTGAGGATATTTTTGAAGGAAGTCCACTTCTAGGCAGATGTTAAGTCACTCTTAAAGCTCTCCATTTGTAGATGATTTGCCTCACGGTGGACCGATTGAGCTCAAATTTTTTTTTTATGAATTTATAACTGTCCCCAGACAAATGTGCAACATCAAAACTCTATTCCTGAGATCCTCTGAGATTTGTTTCCCTTTTAGCATGTCTGACCTGTATGGGTTCACTTTGGTGAGCCTAAACTGACCTGGTTTTATCTCTGTTTTATCTAGTGCCACCCAATTTCTTTCCTAAAGATCTCTCATTACATTGGTCTATTTCATCAACCAATTTGGCCCACCTGATTGTGTCAACCTGCTCGATTTAAGCAATGCAGCTTAGGGTTCACAAACTGTTGCACATACAACATTCGTCAAATAATTTGTTTTATCTGTTTTAACAATTGATTTCTGGAAAAGAAAAATGTTGAATTCATAAACAAACATCTGTTATTTCATATAAAAAATACTGGTATTGATAAAAATGAATTAATAATGGTAAAAATAAATAAAATTCCAAAATGTTCAAGAGGTTCACAAACTTTCGCACTTGACTGTATGCTTAGCGTCACCTGTTAAACAGTTACAGGTTCTGACTTTGTCTTGTTTGTCCCCACAGTCGTCACTCTGGCTTTGGTCTTTCTCCAACAGATACTTCACGAAAATAGTCTCCAGGAGGCTGAGCATCATCATAGAAAATATCCCAAGGCAGTAGACCACTATAAGGAAAAGATTACGTCTTTATTGTGGACACATAATCACACATTGGAGTGTAGTCCAATGAAGGCTTTTATTTTAATTTTTTTTTATGACTTGCAATTTTTTTATATAGACAACATAACATACAGAAATGAGTCTGTAGCTACAAACACACAGCCCCTCCCCCCCCCCACCCCCCACCCCATAATAACCAAAAGGGTTAAGCAAGGCTGATTTTTTTTTTTACCTATAAGTGGAACCCTGTCTGAAGTGGAAGGCAGAATTTCATTGAGAATTAGCTGCATCACTGTAACGGCGAGGAGCACAGTGACTTTGAATCCGAGCTTCTCTCCACCGGTGTCTGAGATCATGAATGAAGCCAAGTCCATAAACAAGAAGAACAGGACGGGAAGCATGAAGTTGACAACATAGAGGACGGACCGCCTCTTCATGGTAATCTGCGAAATAACGTTAAAAGATGAGCTCAAGAGTCAAGATGGTTTTATCGTCATATGCACAACAATCACAGGGTCTTTAATAATCCGATTAGCTGGTTGATGCAGAAGTTTAAAGGTGCTACGAGGAACTTTTTTATATTTCTGAAACAGTCTAATTATTCCTCTCTGATGATCATAAATGACATGTAACAGCAAACAAGACCATCAGTGCAAAGAATGCTATTTTTATATAGTTTTTCTAAATGCCTTTGTTATGGGTACGCTCACCCAGGAACAACATCTGGCGTAGTAAAAACACTACCGCTTTCGTCCAAAGGGGGTGCAAGACTTTTAAAAAAAATTAAAGTTTCTTTTTGCACCTTTAACTATACAGTAACCAGGTAAGTAAAGGCACCAATCAATAATTCCAGATAGGATAACATTTTTAAAAACTCATTTAAATAAACAAAGTGTATGTATCTATGGCTTTGGGGATTTTCATACTTTGAGATTCAAGCAACAACGGAAGGTTAAGAAATACTCTATGTGAAAAAGGAAAGACAGAAATAATGTAAAGATGAAAAGAAATAGGAAGAAGGGACCAAGAATAAAATAGGACTAAAGGAAAAGTTTTTGCCAGCCATCATAGAAGTGAAGTAATGATTTTCTGTAGGGTGTTAACTCACATTTAAAGTATAGTGGTACATGAGTAAATTGTGAGTTTTAGATCGGCATGTTAATACATACAGTGTAAGTGATCATTGGACGGCTATCCGTTTCTTTGGTGAGGTTGAGGCTGATGAACAGCCACTTATACGTCTGCATGACATCACGAGAAAGCGATTCGGTTAAGGAAGAGCCAAGAATTGAAGAAAGCTGTAACTTATCATCTAAGGAGATGGAAAAAAAAAGTGTGAAGCTTCCTTGCAGTTAGCCATGACTCCCCCCCCCCCCCCCTCCTATACCCATCCACAAACAGAGCAGAATTGCAGATTGCATAATAAATGTTGTCAAAATCCCTCTGTAGGGATTGTAGACCATACCGAACAGCCCTTGGCGTGAGACGGACTTGAACGAGATGTTGCAGCGCTGAGTGTCAAAGGGGAAATAGTAAACGGTCATCCTGCAGCTGCAGACCACCACCTGTTCATCCCAACATGAGACTTGACCGATAGAGTCTATGATGAGACGAGGACTTGGAGGAGTTTTGTCCTTCTCTACCCTGTTTGAGAACCCACATGTATACAAGCAAACACTCATACAGATACTATACACAGCAACAGAAAAGTCATAACTAATCAGGATACTGGATACTACATGCTAACAGTTTCCACATCCAACTGTCTAAATACCAAGGCAAACTCCTTTTTTTTGTGAAAATTGGCAATAACTCAGATTCTGAATAGCTTCCTGCATGAACGGACATTTAAGGCCTTTGCACACCGGGCGGTTTTTATTCGTGCAATTAATTAGTTAATTACCAAACTTATACAGTCAATACAAGCTTCCACACCAGCGCCGTAATTTCGCTTTGCGAATTTGCATCTTTTATTTTTTTTTAACTGAGTTCGATTTTTCTGGGACGTCGCTTCATACAAGTGAGACGCGACAAAATTCACATTTCAAAACATTCACTTTTACGTGCCGTTTATTCCCGTCGCACCCGGTGTGCAAAGGCCTTAACACTTACATTTCTGCAATGGTTATATCTGGCTTCCACAAAACTCCAGGAGGAAGATTAACCTCTTTAATTCCGCAAAAGTCTTCTTGATTCCAGGAAATGTGTTCATTCTTCCAAATCTAGAGAGGTAAAATAAGGTAAAAAAAACTAGCAATAAAAGGAAGGAGAAATGATCTTTAAAGATGGAGGCAGTGATTCTGGACAAAAGCTTTTTGTCAAATTGTATTGAGCCAAAATTGGTGAATATCCTCTTAAGACCTGCAACATGTCTGATCTACAGTATGTGTGTGTGTTGAAAAAACAATCCTACAGCTGGTTGGTGAAAGCCCCTTTGTATACATACAAGTTTACAGAGCCTAGTCTGTGGATTAACACTAGATTTACTTTTTCAGCCACACACACAGTACAGACAGGTAGCCAGATCATGAGGAGATATTCACTGATTTTGACAAAAAGTGATTTTGACAACAAATGTTCTCCAATATGGCTGACTCCACCTTTAAAGGATATATGAGTTTCACATCAGACTGAAAGATGAGGATTAATTCAAAAGTTTTTTTTCTACAAGAGGACTTACCATGCTAAAGCGAACGTGAGAAACGAAGGTCTGGTCAATCTCCCTCTGTAAGAAGGCAAAACAATTTTTGTGAAAATCTTTCCAGCCATAGAAAAGGCAGCACAACCAACACAAGACAGTCTTAAAATGAAAAGGCAGCACATTTACTTGCAACCAGTGTGTACACATTACATTTTATTGTCTTATTTTGAAAATTATTTATCATGTTTTATATAATTTATGTCCATTACATTTAAATGCAGAGACAATTGTTCATTGTTCTTATGTTAAAAAATCTTTTTGTCCCTAATAACCCCGCCCCCCCACACCTAAAAAAACAAAAAAAAAGGCAGCACAACACAAGACAGTCATAAAATGGCAATCACTAAAAAAAACAACAGCCCTTATAGAAAAAAAGGAAAGAAAAAAAAACTTAACAAAAGCTTCAGTAACAAAACAAGATTTTAAGAATCGTCTTCTAGGTCACAGAATTCATTAATGTAGTAAAAGACGTCTGTCAACAAAAAGCCAGAAACCTGAGCTCCATAAATTGAACTCTTTTGTCACGTTGTTGCTATAATACTAACAGATAAATTGTACCAAAAAGAAAAAAAAAACACATTTAAAGCTTTAACGACTCACCACATCTAGGATGGCCTTCAGCAGGAAGAGCAGATATACTGTACTTGGTTGTCTGTGGTCTTTAACAGGCCGAGTCATAGAGAAGAGCTCTTTGGATTCAGTCAGATTCAGGTAGTTTATAACATCCTGGTAATTACAGACTTTTTCAGTTGACTCCCCGTCCGCAGCTAAAAACATCAAGAGACATTCACGATGAGAGAAAAATGTTGATTATTCCAAGAGAAATACAGAAATATGATTTTAATGCTTTAAAGTCCTACTTCACCAGTTTGAATATGAAGGTGTATTGAACTCTGAGATCCTATGTAGTATAAATGTGCGAAAAAAAATTGAAATCGGTTCATCCTAGCCTGAGAAAAGGCAGAAAGAGTGTTTTTTTTAACCCTATATTTCTCTTTCTCGTGACATCACAGAAAGAGAAATATAGGGTTAAAAAAAAACTTACTTTGTTAATATTACTGTGATGTCTTTTACTGTGACATCACAGTAATATTTACAAAGTAAGTTTTTTTTTAACCCTATATTTCTCTTTCTGCCTTTTCTCAGGCTAGGATGAACCGATTTTTTTTTTTTTTTGCACATTTATACTACATAGGATCTCAGAATTCAATACACCTTCATATTCATACCGGTGAAGTAGGCCTTTAAATTACAACCATTGAGTAATTATACAAATTTTCCTGTGAGGAAAGTTTGTGCTTTAAAAAAATGTCACTTCTCTGACAGACCCAAAGTTACATAGTGCTGCTTTAAAGAGGCGTTGGCAACACTCTCATCATCCCACATACAGTATATAACTTTCTTTAATTCCATAATAAACTGTGATAATCTATTCGGTTTTACCAATTTAAAAACTCAATTCTAGACATGCAGATAGTTTTGAGATCTGTGATAATTCTGCCTCTCTCGAAAAATGGAATGGAATATCTACCTAGGCCGTATGAATTTCTATCTTTCAGAAACTGCGCCCACCTTTCTCTGTATTAGCCACAGACTTCCAATGTAATTGGTAAAGTTAATTCCAATTCCAATGGATTCCATGATCCATTCTTAGACTGTCCCTTATGAGGAGGAAGATCACCTTACCTGTGAATAGTAGAAGGAACAATACAGCAAACATCATGAGTGCAGGACCAGTGACAATCCAAATTCTGGGACAAAGTCTAAATACTGTCCGTCTAATAATCTTGCCTATCAGTTATAATACCACTTACTCAAACTGGAGGAGGGCGGGGGCACAAGATGCATTTGGGCAGTTATCTGGGCAGGCAGATAGTGAGGCAGGAAACAGACAAACAAACACCCTGCCAGCCCACATAACCTTCGCAAGCTTCTCCTCACATTGTGTAGAGTAAACTCCAGCTGTCTGCCTCGTTCTCAAAGCAGTATCAGAATTAGCTTTATTGGCCAGGTTTGCATAAACAAACAAGGAATTTGTCTTTGGTTAACCATTTGCTCTTTAAAGGTGCAGTGTGTAATATGACATCATCAAGAAAGTTCTAGAAAGTTCTAGAATGCAACACTCCCTGGGTAACCCCAACCCTTTTGAATAATAACAGAAGCTACAGTGGCCTTCAAGGACCAGAACAATTCTAAATGTTAAACAATGCACCTGATGACATTCCAACTATGACACTTTCAAGATGGCGGCACTAGGCCTTGGTCCAAAATATGCAGAAATATGGACATATATGAGACCCTTTCTAAGGGAAAAATAAATAATTCAAAAAAATTTTTTCAGCTATTATGCACTAAATTAAATGTACTTATGGATATTATAATTACTTTCTACAAAATCTGCTAGGAAATAAAACCCAAAATTCTACACACTGCAGGTTTAAGTACAACACTCACTTAGGAATATTAAAAAATACTGCTAAGTTGGGGTGCTCTGGTGGCATAATGGATAGAGCGCGTACCATGTTGGCTCCGGGCCTGTCGTTGCAGTGGTCGCAGGTTCAAATCCGACCCGTGGACCTTTACTGCAGGTCACCCCCCCTCTCTCTCTGTCTCCCCAATTCAACTCTGTACTGTCTAATAAAGCTTGAAAATGCCAAAAAATAATCTTACTAAATAAATAAATAAATAATACTCATGCATTACAAATTTACTAAAAAATAATACAAAACAACAATTCACATAAATGTATTGCTGGCAGATAGGTAGTTGTAAATTCATATTTTCATTCGCTCACTTGACATTTTCCAATAGCTGCTCTTTATATGTGCATTTGTCTTTCTTATGAACTTAATACTGTCATGGTCCGTCTTGTCCTGTCTTGGTTTTTGTGGTTTCCTGTTTTTTTTTGGTATCTCTGTCTTGTTTCCTCCCCATGTCCTTTCTAGCTTCCCTCTTGTTGATTGCTGTTCCCTTCCCTGATGTGTTTCACCTGTGTCTCGTTATGTCTAATATATATACTCCTTGTGTTCCTTTGTTCCTTGTCTGTGCATTATGGTTTGTCCTGTCAGTGAGTCTTTGGCTTGTGTGTTCCCTCTGTTCCACGTACTCCTGGACTTTGTTTTACTTTTTGCCTTTTTGGCTTGTTGGCGTTTTTTGGTTGCCTTTTTGAGCCAATAAATCACCTTATTTGATACGTCTTGCATTTGGGTCCTGCTTTCCTGCCTGCCTGTCTGCCACACCGTAACAAATACAGCTTAACTGAAATTCAAACAGACAATAAATGACCGGTAGAATTGCCTAATCACGACAGCTCACTGTTACTATGGCATCCAGGCGACATCTACCCGAACAAGTCTATCAGAAGTAACAATATAAAGCATTGTGTGACTCACCGTTCAGTGTCCCACGGAGAGGAATCATTTTCCAATTGCAGAATCAGAAAAATTCCCAACTTACCGCTATAGCTGAGGGGAATGAGCCGGGGAGCCGTCAATCAAAATGAGGCACATGCCAATCAAAGTGTTAATGGCCAGTTCATCTTAAACTTAACTAAAGTTATTTATTTGCTCATTTATTTGAAAATTTATTTTTTTCTCTTTCTATTATTTTTGCACTTATAAAGGCTATATATTTATATTATAAACTTTGCAGGATGAAATTTACAGCATCCTACAAAGTTTACAATATATACGTATACAATAATATTTTAAAGGTGCAGTGTGTAATATGACATCATCAAGAAAGTTCTACAAAGTTCTAGAATGCAACGCTCCCTGGGTAACCCCACCCCTTTAGAATAATAACAGAAGCTACAGTGGCCTTCAAGGACAAGAACAATTCTACATTTCAAACAATGCACCTGATGACATTCCAACTATGACACTTTCAAGATGGTGGCACTAGGCCTTGGTCCAAAATATGCAGAAATATGGACATATATGAGACCCTTTCTAAGGGAAAAAATTATAATTCAATAAATTTTTTTCAGCTATTATGCACTAAATTAAATGTACTTACGGATATTATAATTACTTTCTACAAAATCTGCTAGGAAATAAAACCCAAAATTATACACACTGCAGCTTTAAGATGATAAAACTATTTTTTCTACAACAAAGTATTAAAGTATTACAAAAATGATGAGATAAAGTTTTTCTTCAAAGGCCCTACATTTCTCTCCTTGGGATCAATAATGTTATATAGAAAGTTTATTGTACCTTAAATTACTCTTCAAACAATATCTCTTAATATATTGTATACCTCAATCAGACAGCAGGGGGCGCCATTTGCTTGTTAATGGCCAGAGTGAGTGGTTTGGGCTCAAGCTATTCAGTTATTAGTCAAAATAAAACAGTAAAATATATTTATATTTATAGGTAAGATATATAAGTAAGATATTGCAGTACATATATGCATTTACTTTTTAGATGTAATTTAGACTTTTTTTTAACTTAGTCCATCAATACTATGACGAAATTAAGGAAAATGTGTAATTGTTAATACAGTAGTTGCTGTTATCCATTCCCTACACATGTTTACAATAATAATACTTTGAAAACAACTTCTGAAATGTTTATATTGGCTTGAAAGAGTCCAATGTTGGTTTAAGGTTGAGCATTTTTTGTTGGAATTACATGAGGATTTACATAACAGACTTTGTAAGAATGTAATTGAAGAAATTTAAATAACTTTTTAATGTCACCTGTAAACCTAAAGGGGGTTCATTTTTCGATGTATCATGGATGAACAAAAATATTTAGTCTATTTCTATTAAAGTCATGGCAATGGTAACTCCGCATACAACCTCAGCATCCTGGAATTTACACCAAATTCTCACACTATTGGAAAAAAAAATGGTTTTCCAGCCGTTGCTCTCATATGTAAAGGTATTTCTTGTTCTCGAAGAAACACACTGTCTGCTTGTCATGAGGTTCTTGGTTTTTAAGACATTTCAGGTCCTCAAATTCAGTTTCGGATTATGGAAACCACCCGTGGATATTCTGATGTTGTGATTGGACTACAAAAATTTCCGATTTGGAGTTTGGAGTGGATGACGTCGCGGTAAAGAGATCGGCGAACGTTCTACACACACATTAGCTAAATGACGGTTAGCTAGTTAAAACAAAGTTTAGCTAGGTATCATATTTTAAAACGAGGCGCGAACTAAGATGCGAGTTTGCCCCCACATGAACCCCATTTCAACCCCACATATATTCGCATTAGCCTACTATATGTGGTCTTTAACGTTTATTAAAGTATACATTTTCTGTACGTACTCACCATCTGCTGGCGTCGTCAACGGCTGCTGCTGGCTGTCAAACCGTTAGCGAAACAGTTTGTAGCATTTACAGACGAGAAAAAATAACAACTTCCATAAAACTTATCAAAAGTATCCCGGAAGTATTAATAAATCAAATAAAAGAGTCGACTATTCAAAGAAACATGGCGAAGAACTGGAAAAATTTGGATATTTTACAGCTTATGTCGGTTGTCTTCTAACTCCGTGCGAGGAATGGCGGCAGTGACTGTTATTTTTATTATGACGTAAATTATTTTTTTGTGGAATATAAAACTACTAGCCTACCACCAGGCAGTGCAACTTTACAGCAGGCGTGGAGGGAGTGTTTTGTTGATGTGAATATTGTTGAGAAAATTAACCTTTAGTGATGCCCGCCCTGCATACACATATTACACATATTACACATAAATACACATACTACACATAATAGCTTTAAGTCAGCAGGCCCAGATTGAGTGAGAATTGTTGAGAGAGTTGAAATCACCAGATAGTCTTATTTCGGCTGTCTGTACACAGAAGAAGAAGTGACACTCTCAGGGAACTCTGGCTGACCCTAAGCACATACACATTTAGAGAAGTGACCCTGGTAGAGAACTCTGGCTGACCTTATGCACATGCAAATTCAGAGAAGTGACCCTGGTAGAGAACTTTGGTTGACCCTAAGTACATGCACATTCAGAGAAGTGACCCTGGTAGAAAACTCTGGCTGACCTTATGCACATGCAAACTTAGAACAGAGAAAGGGAACAACTGGAGAAACACCATTACATGACATAAACGTACAAACTGTCAACTGACAGTTGAACATGTGCCTTGGGCCCCAGATTAATTTAGTATGATAAGGCCCCCCCCCCCCTCCCCCTTGCACCCGACAACATGCACACACTACTGACATCAGGAGGAACCAGAAGATCCCGGACACCGGACATGAGCCAGCTTGAAGGGCCATATTCAGTGCTCCAACCAGACTGTGTATAGTAGAGTACGTCCCGTCTGCATCATTTGACTTTGACCAATAGGACTTCACAAGAGGAATCCTACATATGCTTCAAGCGCACTCTGTTTAAGCGCCTTTTCTTTGTGAGAGCTCAACCAGGTTGAACCTTCACTGTCTTAGGTCCGTGCACGTTTAACTGTACGAGACACCTACTCTGCTTTTTGGTGAAATAAATACCACTTTTTATAACTAAACCTTTTTGACTGGAACCTCCGTCCTTCATGCTATTTGTGTCCAGAGTTTTTCTCAACAATATCAACACATGCGCCTGTTAAATGACATTATTGATTTATTTGTCAACATTTTATTTTATTTTCCTTTTTATTTTATGATAGGCTATTTATGTTTTTCTTCTATTTTATTGTAGCCTGTTTAGTGTTGCTATTTTCTAATTATAATTGTTATATATTTTTTATTTAACTTTATTTCATGTTATTTTTATGTCAGGCTATTTATGTCTTGTTTTTTTTATTCTATCTTATTTTACTTAATATTTTATTTTGTTTGATTTAATTTTTTAACATAATTTAATTTAATTATTTTTTAATTCGATTTGATTTAATCTAACTGAAGCCTATTTTATTATTTTATTTTTATAATTTTTATTTTCCATTTCTATTTTATTTTGAAAGTTAATCCTGTTCCCGTTTTTCTCCTCCCTAACTCCATGTAGCTTTCTTACGGTGGACTCCTAGATCCCAGCCGCAACATCGCAGCATCCAAGCATTCAGACCCTCCTCTGAGTCGCTGAGTGAGGCAGAAAAACCACCGTCTCTCTCGGTACATTTTCAAGCTTTTTCACTTTGTTTACAGTGACGCCATAGGGACCTTTTGGGCGCGTGTTGAAAGGACATTTATTGACTAGGATAAATCGCTGGATAACAAGTGGAAATTCAACTCGTTTGTGGATTAATAGGAGGATCGGAGGCATGAACCCCCAGTGTGCCCGCTGTGGCAAAATCGTCTATCCGACTGAGAAAGTCAGCTGCCTCGACAAGGTGAGAGGAACACAGGTGTATAGCTATCCATCTTCCAAATTCCAAAAAAGTGGCATAGGCAAAAATTGTAGGATATATTTCTGTGGGCCAGTAAAGCAAGGGCAAGTTTATTTAGGCTATAAAGCACATTGTATACATGAAGACATTTTTTTTTTACTTAAAACATGTGGAAAAGGAAAAATATATATGATTAATAGAGGGAGAGAGTTATTGAAAAACATGGATGTACATGAAAACAATAGGATCATAAAAGTCACAATGCATAGAGGAAAAAATAGACTATATTAAATGACTTCCTAACAGCAGGTTATACTTTTTTTTAACTTAAACCATGTGAAAAAGGAAATATATATATATGATTAATAGAGGGAGAGAGTTATTGAAAAACGTGGATATACTTGAAAACAAAAGGATAATAAAAGTCACAATGCATAGAGAAAAAATACATAAAATTACGTACTAACATTCGAGGACATTTTGCATTTTTGGAAGGTTGTGGAATCATAGCTTAAACTACTGTCTCTGTTTTAAGCTTTCTCAATATGCTAAATTGCTATATTAATTTAACAGCAGAGGTGAACATCCAGGTCTTCAGTTTAGTTTTAAATGAACAACAGGCAACAGTTTGGGCTGGTCTAATATCTTCACAAAGTTTACTCCA
Source organism: Hyperoplus immaculatus (assembly GCA_949357725.1). Taxonomy (NCBI): domain Eukaryota; kingdom Metazoa; phylum Chordata; class Actinopteri; order Uranoscopiformes; family Ammodytidae; genus Hyperoplus; species Hyperoplus immaculatus. The sequence continues at coordinate 1,465,653 of OX442369.1, forward strand.
GGTTGTAGCATCAAAAAAGCTGAAAAAGCAAGTTAATCAGAACAGTCAATAGCCTACAAAAAAAAATCTTATAAAAACTAGATATTAGAAAAAGGGTAAAACTGAGAACATTTTCCAAGACAAAATCAGCAAAACACAGGCCTTACAAACAGCTCAAACAAATGTCATATTAAGGCCAAAATATATTTGCAGCAGCGTTTATATTTATGCCAAGTACTGCTTGGCTGCACACACACACACACACACACACAAACACACACACACACACACACACACACACACACACACACACACACACACACACACACACACACACACACACACACACACACAGGGATATAATAGGAATATTTTACAACCATCTACACATAAACCATTTTATTGCCAATCTACAAAAGTAAGCAATCATTTTTGCGTTTGCATGGTACTGACACCACTGTTAGTGTAGTAGCCTGTTGCATAATGCTGTTCAATTATTAATATTTTCTACAGCAGTCTTATGCGTACACTGTCTGTGCTATGAGGCATCAGATGACAGGACAGCATGTAGGCTGACACGGCTCTTACATGATGTATCAGCAAGCGCCTACTCCTCATTATCAAACCAAACTCACATTTCACAAAGCTGCAGCAGTTTTGTTTATATTTTATTTATTTTTTAAGATATTTTTTTTTGGCATTTTTATGCTTTATTGATAGTGTAGAGACAGAGTTGACATGGGGCAGAGAGGGGAGTGACATGCAGAGAACGACCGCGGGCTGGAATCGAACCCGGGTCCGCTGCTGGCCGAGGCCCATGGGGGGGGGGGGACGCCCTACCAACTGAGCTAAGGGCGCCCCTGTTTTGTTTAGTTGAAGTTGTAAAAATATTGTAGAATCCGTTTTCATCAGAGCTTTCCAGTTTTGTAAGAATCAAATTTAGCCTCTGTATTGCCTTGTTTAAAGTGACTAAACTTTGGCTGTAAAGTACCTGGAACCTGGTACCTGGTTCTAGGGCTGCTGCATGATAGGGACAAAATATCATACCCTGATCATTTTAGCCTTATTGACAATATATATTTTTATGTGCATCAAAATTCAAATATCAATATTTTCTGTTTTTCAATTCAAGAAGTGAAACTTTTATACAGTACGTATATATATATTTTTACGTGTGTGTGTGTGTGTGTGTGTGTGTGTGTGTGTGTGTGTTTTCTGCAGAACTGGCATAAAGGATGTTTCCACTGCGAGGTTTGCAAGATGACGCTGAACATGAAAAACTACAAAGGCTACGACAAGAAACCCTACTGCAACGCGTGAGTCCTAATGCTCTCGTAACACACACACACACACACACACACACACACACACACACACACACACCTGACAATGAGTGTTGTTAAAGCTATAGTGTGTAACTTTTTCATATAAATGAATGTCGGTTACATTCAAGCCATCGCCGAAACGAGTTGACACAAAGTTGATTAAGCCTATTGTCAGCTCCACAAAACTCTCTCTGTATTTCTAAGTATGGCAGCGTTTACAAACTGGTGTCCCCTCCCTCCCCCACCCCTCCCTGACACTGGTGCAGGAGCTCAGAAAAATCCCCAAGAAGAGCCCAAGAAATGTTTCAGTTGTTGATTCTACTGCTAAGAAAAAACCTGCACGTACAGCAGAAGGTATAAAATCCATGAGCCATCACTGAAGCAATCACTCCGAATTCCTCATGGGGGGGGAAGAAGTTACGCACTGTAGCTTAAAGTTGTCTATACTGAATTTTAATGAAAGCATTATTATTTTCGGTTCTCAGTAAACACTGGTTTGGCTGGTAGCTGGTGTGTTATTATCAGTGCCCTGCCTGCAAGCTGTTCATATCTGTAAGGTTTTTATAGCTTTGCATGGTTACGGTTGTTTTGTGGTTTTGCTTGCGTAGAGCCCAACCCTATTCTGAACCCCATATATACCACTACTGGTCATGTTTAGAGGCCTGCATCTGTTAACATGACGTGCTTGTTATTATGTCTGCTGCATTTTACACTACACCATAATTTTATTTTATTTTTTTATGCTTTTATTATTAGACAGTTTTGGAGAGACAGAGATGAAATGGGTCAGAGAGGGGAATGACATGCAGAGAACGACCCGGGCTGGATTCTATCTCCCAAAACCATAGAAAAAGTACATAATTGAGAGAGAGAGAGAGAGAGAGAGAGAGAGAGAGCGAGAGAGAGAGAAAGAGAGAGAGGGAGAGAGAGAGAGAGAGAGAGAGATATATCATGGAGTCAAAAGTTCACTAGGCCATTCCTCCATGAATAATCTTCTACCTGCTTACAGAGTGCAGACAGAATTAAAACCACTGAATATTCCATTTGAAATTATACCAGTGGGGCGGGGTAATAAAGGATTGCAGGGGCGCTCCGGTGGCGTAGTGGATAGAGCGCGTACCATATTGGCTCTGGCCTTCGTTGCAGTGGTCGCGGAGTTCAAATCCGACCCGTGGACCTTTACTGCAGGCAGGTCATCCCCCCCTCTCTCTCTCTGTCTCTCCATTTCAACTCATAATGGGGGCAACACCAGTTTGTAAACGCTGCCATACTGAGAAATACAGAGAGAGTTTTGTGGAGCTGATAATAGGCTTTATCAACTTTGTGTCAACTCGTTTAACTATGGCTTGAATGTAACCAACATTAATTTATATGAAAAAGTTACGCACCATAGCTTTAACAGCTTTAAAAAGGGAATTTAAAGGACTGATAGGACCAGGATCCCGTGCTTTCTTTAAGACCCTCTGTGTGATGGGGGGGGGGGGGATTAGGAAAGCACATGATACCCAACTCCACACACTCCAACTGACTGACTTTATTACAGGTCTAATACAACCAGAAATAGAGTTAGAAAAATGACAGACAGACAGACAGACAGACAGACAGACAGACAGACAGACAGACAGACAGACAGACTAAATGAGCAGCAAAGATCCAGCCTGCAGCAATAGAAGAAAAAAAATTATGACAGTATCTTCCTGCGTGAGATATTCTTCTGTTTAATGTAGTTACACTTTAGGCTCGTTATTAATAATCAAAACCGGGTTATGGAACACTGCTAAAGACACATGCAACTGATCTTAAGTCTTAAAGGGATACCTCACCCATACTGAACCGGCGTTCTATCATTATAAAATCCATCCATCCATCTTCTACCGCTTGTCCCGTTAGGGGTCGCGGGGGGGGCTGGAGCCAATCCCAGCTGCATTGGGCGAGGGCAGGGTACACCCTGGACAGTTCGCCAGTCCATCGCAGGGCCACATATAGGGACAGACAACCATTCACACTCACATTCACACCTATGGTCAATTTATAGAATCCAATCAACCTATCCCCATTGCATGTTTTTGGAGGTGGGAGGAAGCCGGAGTACCCGGAGAGAACCCACGCGTACACGGGGAGAACATGCAAACTCCACACAGAAAGGCCCCGGGCAACCCGGGATTTGAACCCAGAACCTTCTTGCTGTGAGGCGACTGTGCTAACCACTGCACCACCGTGCCGCCTCATTATATCATTATAAAATCACTATTATAATATAATGAATGAGGTCTTTCTTCCCTCAGTCTTCCCTTGGCTCAGCTGTCCTGTTAATCCTAACCCTACAGTTTCTAGTGTTAATACACAGTCAAGGCTCTGTGTACCATTTTACAGAGCCTAGGCTGTTTATTAACACTGGACTTTTATCAGTGCACAAACAGTACAGACAGGTAGCGGATCGTGAGGAGATATTCACTTATCTTGACAACAAGCGTTCTCCAGAATCACTGACTCCACCTTTAATAGGACTTTACATGGAGAAGATCAGATCTGTGTGATAGAGGACTGTGAGG
>OX442369.1:1477208-1484708 GCA_949357725.1 Hyperoplus immaculatus
CTTTTATTTTGAATGATTACATTATTTTACTTTGCACACAGAACTAAAACTACCATGGTCAAAATGATTAGCCCCCGTAAAGCTAATAGTCAATTCTTCTAGACCTCCAACGTAAAGGCGCACTGTGTAGTTTCAGAGGAGGGGGATTTGTTTACATTCACAGAGCCTGCAGTTAGTTTACTAAACATATTTTCTCTACATGTAATTCTTAGTATTGAATAATTCTATCATCATTAATCAAATTATTTTGAGGAACCTGGAACCAAACGTTAAGACTAGAATATGTTTGTAAACCAAACTGTGGGCCCTGCTGCTGTAAACAACAACAGTGAAACAGTAACTTTTCAGGAAGCTTTCTAACTTCAAACAGTGTTCCAGGGATCACATTTTCCTGTGAGGAAAGTTTGTTTATTCAATTATGGAGAATAAACCTTAGAAAATGTTTCACTTCTCTGACACACCCAAAGTTACACACTGCAGCTTTAATGGAAGAAAATCAGGGAAGACTTTAGTGTTTAGTTGTCGGTCAATAAAAACCAAACAGCCGTCAGTTGGCTTTTAAAATCTCCACACGAACTGAGGTTATTGTCCAGCCAACAAGGAGTTACCTTGGCCAGCTCTGTGTGTGTGTGTGTGTGTGTGTGTGTGTGTGTGTGTGTGTGTGTGTGTGTGTGTGTTTGTGTGTGTGTGTGTGTGTGTGTGTGTGTGTGTGTGTAATATCCCACAGAGCCACTCTTTGTCTCAGAGGATTGAGTTGCACAAAATGAACAAAGCATCCGTGGTTGCCAGTAGCGACGGTAACAGGTGAAGTGAAACTTTAGGACGAAATTAGTGTGTGTGTGTGTGTGTGTGTGTGTGTGTGTGTGTGTGTGTGTGTGTGTGTGTGTGTGTGTGTGTGTGTGTGTGTGTGTGCGTGTGTGTGTTTATATAAGACTAAAGCCATGAGCAAGAGAAGTGAAACAAAGGGGCAGTTGGTTTAAAAAAAACGTCGGGATTTGTACACACACACAAACACACACACACACACACACACACACACACACACACACACACACACACACACACACACACACACAAACACACACACACACACACACACACACACACTCATACACACACACACACACACACACACACTCACACTCACACTCACACACACACACTCAAACACACACACACACTCAAACACACACACACACACACAAACAAACACACTCATACACACACACAAACACACTCACACACACTTAGTTGACTCTGGCTGTGTTTTAGTTTGTCCGTCCTGGTAAAGAGTAAAAGTCAGATTTTCTTAAAGGTGCAGTGTGTAGAATTAATCATTATTTTTCAGCACAGACTCGGTAGAAATATAATATAATATTAATCAGTATGTTTAAATTAGTGTATAAGTTATTATTTTATGACCTTAGAATAAGCCTTTTATATCTACACAGGAGCGGGGCGCTGAGGCCGCCATGTTGCACCGCCATGTTTCTACAGTAGCACAGAAGGGACAAACTTAACGGCCTTACAGGTTTTTATATACAGTGGGCGTCCTGGGGAAATGCACCTGTTGGAAGACCAAGAAGAAGAAGAAGTACTATAGAATAAATAACTAAATACATCTTCACCTCATCACCTGATATTGTAGAAAAGACTTGAGGCAGTGGTGGATGATGCCATCTTTAGTAACTATAGCTTCTTGTCCTTGAAGGCCACCGTAGCTTCTGTGAATTCAGAATTTGTGGATTTTAAAAAACATTATTGTTTTATTTAAAGTGTTTGGGCTGAGCTGAGAGAGGATATAAATGCTTTTGTGAAATGATTATTTGCTGTGGTTGTATAGAGACAATTTTACCTTTTACATGTTTTTATTTTCTTTAATTTTATTATAATTTTTTAATTTAATTTTTGAATTTTCAATGCTTTATTTATAGTGCAGAGAGACAAACCATTACACCACGAACGCCCCCCTATTTTTTTTTATAATTTACTTGTTAATTTAAAAAAAAAAATGTTATGCTTTATTGATAGTGTAGAGACAGAGTTGAAATGGGGCAGAGAGGGGAGTGACATGCAGAGAACGACCACGGGCTGGAATCGAACCATGGTCCATGGGGGGGGACGCCCTACCAACTGAGCTAAGGGCGCCCCTACCCCCCTATTTTTATTTTCATTTTTATTTTTTATTAAATTTTTTATTTTCACAGGTTTGGTTCATGGCATGTTTACACTTTGGTGTTGGATAGAGGAACATAACATTAAAGGGCTACTTCACCGGTTTGAATATGAAGGTGTATTGAATTCTGAGATCCTATGTAGTATAAATGTGCAAAAAAAAAAAAATCGGTTCATCCTAGCCTGAGAAAAGGCAGAAAGACTGTTTTTTTTAACCCTATATTTCTCTTTCTCGTGACATCACAGAAAGAGAAATATAGGGTTAAAAAAAAACGTACTTTGTAAATATTACTGTGATGTCACAGTAAAAGACGTCACAGTAATATTTACAAAGTAAGTTTTAAAGAGAAATATAGGGTTAAAAAAAAACACTCTTTCTGCCTTTTCTCAGGCTAGGATGAACCGATTTCAATTTTTTTGGCACATTTATACTACATAGGATCTCAGAATTCAACACACCTTCATATTCAAACCGGTGAAGTAGGCCTTTAAGCTTTTCCTAAAGCATAGTGAATCATAGAATAAACCGTATATATAGATATCTGTAATAAAGCTTTCTAAATGTTGATATGAGAGAGAGTCGATGTGAACATGTGAGTGGGAGGAAGAGTGTGAAGGACACTTCAGTAGAGCGGTCAAACTGTAGCTGAATATGCTGCTGGCATCGATGACTCACACACACACACACACACACACACACACACACACACACACACACACACACACACACACACACAATCAAACAAAACCCACGCACATACAGACATGCAAGCGCACACACACACACACACACTCTCTCTCTCTCCCTCTGTCTCTCTCTCTCTCTCTCTCCCGCTCTCTCTCACGCACACACACAATCAAACATAATACATCGCAGACACACACACACACACACTAAAAAAACACAAACACACAATCAAACATAACACACACACACGTACAATCATGCAAACGTGCACACACACACACACACACACACACACACTCACACGCACACACAAACGCACCTACTCACTCCCTCTTACGCACACAAACACACACACACACAATCACACACACACACACACACACACACACACACACACACACACACACACACACACACACACACACACACACACACACACTTATGGCTCCACTAACCTTTTGGTTTTAAACCTATTTTGAGGTGTAACGTATGATGAAACATTTTGGAACTCCGCCAAAATAAAATGCCTAAAGACAGACTAGTAACTTCTGGCCTATATACACACACACACACACGCACACACACACACACACGGGCCCACACACACAGGCCCACACACACAAACACACTGCCTAAATCTTCAAATATATAAAAATATATTTAAAGGTTCACAGAGGTGTAGCGTGGGAGTATTTCCTCCCACCATGGTCCTACTGTATCAACTCAGATCTGTAGCTGCTAGATTGCACTTTTACTCTCTCTCTCTCTCTCTCTAGCTCTCTCTCTCTCTCTCTCTCTGTCTCTCTCTCTCTCTGTCTCTCTCTCTCCCTCTCTCCATCACACACAGTGACAGCACACTTTGCTTTCAGAGCTGTGTGTGTGTGTGTGTGTGTATGTGTGTGTGTGTGTGTGTGTGTGCGTGCGCCTGTGCCTGTCTATTAAAGGTGTAGTCAGTGATTCTGGAGAACGCTTGATGTGAAAATCACTTTTTTTTTAATCAAAATCAGTGAATATCTCCTCATGATCCGCTACCAGTCTGTGTGCTGTTAAACAAAATCTATTATTAATACACAGCCTAGGCTCTGTAAACGGGCACGTTGCTATAGCTATGGTATGGTGGGCCAGTTTTGTTTACATACCCTTTATTAACATAGCAGTTTACAGAGCCTAGGCTGTGTATTGAGACCATTTTTACACAATACAGACAGGTAGTGCAGTGGTTCTCAATTATTTTCGGGCATGCCCCCCCCCCAGGGGACAGAAGTTTTTTGCGCCCCCCCTAAATTGAAATACTGTTGAGAACCTGCTAATATGTATTTATTTATCCGTACAAAACCACTGTATGAGTTTCTGGCACGAGCATTCTGCATACAATCACCTTATTATAAAATTAGCTGAAAAAAATCAAAGTTCAGTTTATTAGCTCAATTTGTAACATTTAAACAAGACTGCTCAGTCTGTGTGAATCTCAGGACAGAGAAACAAGAGCAAATGATTCACTGAGGTTTGCATTTCATTCAAAACATTTTTAAAGTGTAAACATAGTTAAGGTGTTTTTTTTATTATTATAGGCCAATAGGCCTTCTGTGATGAGATAACCAATCATTCATTAAGTTATTATTAGTCTACTTGCATGATTTCTTTTTAAAGTTTATTAACTGCAAATCGCGGCATTTCGCGCGGTTATGACCATACACAAGCACACATCGGCTTGCTAGCTCTAAACAAATTTGAGAAGCACTGAGGTAGTGGATCGTGAAGAGATATTCACTGATTTTGACAAAAAGTGATTTTGACAACAAGCGTTCTCCAGAATCACTGACTACACCTTTAAATACACATTCACTGATGCTATAGTTGGATACAGAGAGCTAAATATATTTCTGAAGGTCACAAACAAGCGATCGAAAGGTTAAGTGAGATAAACGTCGTAGCCTACAGTACAGCAGGGCGTGGTAGCTATTTTCATTTTTAAACATATTAATGGGTCATTGTTCCTGTGAATGTCATGGCGTAAGTAGGGTGTATTAATGTTAAACGTGCACCTTAAAGGACATTTAAGGAAATACATGGACAATTAGTACAGGGATACAGAAAGATTGAAATTGCGATATTGGAATATACTGAATATATATATACAGCTCAGGAAAAAATGAAGAGACCACTCCAAATGTTCAGTGTCTCTCGTTTTACTATCTATAGGCATATGTTTGAGTAGAATGAACATTTTGATTTTATAATATAAACTACTGACAACATTTCTACCAAATTTACAATAAAAATATTGTAATTTTAGAGCATTTTGAGCAGGTAATGTAGAGATAAAGATTTAAGAAAAATCTACACTGGTCTCTTAATTTCTTCCGGGGCTGGATATTTTTTAAATTTCTGTAATCTTCCATTTTGAGTACAACTGAGTATTATTATAAAAAGTAAATAAATTACAAGAATAAATGTGTGATTTCACAAGAAAGAAAATTGCGTTTTTATAAGGTGACTTTGCACTTCTTGTTTTTCAGACATTATCCGAAGACGTCTTTCACCATCGTGGCCGACACTCCGGAGAATCTGAGACTGAGACAGCAGAGCGAGCTACAGAGCCAGGTACACACACACACACACACACACACACACACACACACACACACACACACAGACACACACACGCACGCGCACACATGCTCGCTCGCACGCACACAGACAGACAGACAGACAGACAGACACACACACACACACACACACGCACACACACACACACACGCACACACACACACAGATGCACGCACGCATGTAGGCACGTAGGCAGGCAGGCACTCACTCACTCACTCACTCACTCACTCACTCACTCACTCACTCACTCACTCGCTCTCACGCTCTCACACTCACTCACTCACACGCACACACACACAGTGTGACCGCAGTACAAAGGGACAGATGTCCACTCAGCAGTCAGCAGAAGGGGCGTGCTGTTTGATGTGAGATGCATGCGTGTGTGAGTGTGTGTGTGTTTGTCTCAGTGTGTTTGTCTCAGTGTGTGTCTGTGTGTGTGTGTGTGTATTTGTCTGTATGTGTGTGTGTGTGTGTCTGTCTCAGTGTGTGTGTGTGTGTGCCGCTCTGACCTCATAAAAATCTATTTTTTTTACCAGTTTGTCATATACAGAGCAGCGAAAAACATTCATTTACCCTGTCCCTGTCTCCCCTCTGCGACGTATATTTCAATAAGGTTTTACTTTAAAAAACATTCTACCACTTATTTTTTTTATATATTTTTTTTCATTTTCAAGCTTTATTAGACAGTACAGAGTTGAAATGGAGAGAGAGAGGGGGTGTTGGAGGTGTACTGTCAATAATGGTACCCTGGTGCATATGCTATGGGGATGCCCAAAGGTACAGTCATTCTGGTCCAGTGTCCACGATTATATTAAAACAATTACTGGCCATGATATCCCTTTCACCCCAAATCTGTATATCTTGGGGGATCCCATGGTATTACAGGATTTAACGCCATCTAACGCTGAATGGGTGCAAACAGCACTTATGCTAGGACGAAAACTCATTATAACAAATTGGAATGCCTCTACTTTACCTGCATCGTCACTGTGGTTCCTCCAATTGGGGAAATTAGCTGCACTGGAAATGTTGTCATTTAGGCTGATTAATAGGGTGGACAAGTACCATCAGAAGTGGGGGCTTTATCACGCCTACATGGAGGATAGAGCATCACAGTGTTTCTAAATGTGTATCGCTGCCTTTCCTGTGCTGTGCTTTTTGGTGCTTTTTAATTTGAATTAACATGACCATTACTGTTTGTCTTGTTGTTTTTTGTGGTTCTATTTTCATTTTGTATTACTGTTTTCTTAATACAACCATATTTGTGTGTATGTTTCTTCCTTGAAAACTCAATAAAAATATAAATCATAAAAAAAGAAATGTGGAGAGAGAGAGAGAGAGAGAGAGAGAGAGAGAGAGAGAGAGAGAGAATGACCTGCAGTAAAGGTCCACGGGTCGGATTTGAACCCGCGACCACTGCAACGAAGGCCGGAGCCAATATGGTACACGCTCTATCCACTACGCCACCGGAGCGCCCCACATTCTACCACTTCTAATATGTTCTGCGTTGAATATTTTGTAAATTACAGAACAGTTGGAGTTATTTTCTCCCCCCCACAAAATAATGCATTACTGGTGTTTTATTAACCAAACTTTAACCAAACTCTGTCTGACATGTTAAGTGGCATTAAAGCGGAGTAACGTTTTATTCTCTGCATGTCATTCCCCTCTCTGCTCTATTTCATCACTGTCTCTCCAAAACTGTCTAATACAGCGGGAAAAATGACTTAAGAATTATAAAAAAAACTGTCCTGCTTCTTGCTATTCTTAACTTCTGTGTGTGTGTGTGTGTGTGTGTGTGTGTGTGTGTGTGTGTGTGTGTGGGTGTGCGTGTGCGTGTGTGTGTGTGTGTGTGTATGTGTGTGTGTGTGAGAGTGCGTGTGTGTGTGTGTGTATGTGTGTAATAGACAATAGCACTGTGCGTGTGTGTGTGTCTGTCTGTCTGTCTGTCTGTCTGTCTGTCTGTACGTGCGTGTGTGTGTGTCCGTCCGTGCGTGCGTGTGTGTGTATGTATGTCTGATGTGTGT
>OX442369.1:1490412-1492912 GCA_949357725.1 Hyperoplus immaculatus
CACTGAGTTAGATAGCACTTATTATTGTAGTATTTTCTAGTTCTAGTGAGAAGCTTTTTTTAAATTTTGTATTATTTTTTTTTGGCATTTTTATGCGTTATTGATAGTGTAGAGAGACAGAGTTGAAATGGGGCAGAGAGGGGAGTGACATGCAGAGAACGACCGCGGGCTGGAATCGAACCCGGGTCCGCTGCTGGCCGAGGCCCATGGGGGGGGGGGACGCCCTGCCAACTGAGCTAAGGGCGCCCCCTGAGTAGCTTTTTTTGTTTGTTAGTTATCTTGGTAGAGATATTACAGATAGTTGTGGTTTAATAAAGCCTGGATAGCAGTTAGCACTTAATAGTTCAAGACTGTGGTGAAGTTGGAAAGATTTTGACAGATTTTAAACTTCTAGTTTGTAAACGCTGCCATACTTCGAAAATAACAAGTTTTGTGGAGCTGATAGGCTTAATAATCAACTTTGTGTCAACTTGTTTCGCGATAGCTTGTAATGTAACCAACATTAATCTGTAGGGGGAAAAGTTGCGCACTATGGCTTTAATTGTGTTTTTTTTGTGTGTGTGTATGCCCTTTAAAGTGAGTGATATGGAGGGAGAGGAGGCTCCAACACTGTCTGTTGAAGATGAGATGAAAAACGAAAATGTTGTCGAAAACTCCTTCAAGGAAACCGAGGAAACAAAATGGAAGACTGTTGTTGCTACCACGACCACGGTTACTACGGACACGATACAGGAAGTGGAGGAGGACTTGGACACTGACGTAATAACAGAGATAGACGAAGAAGAAGAAGTAATGACCGAAATAGATGAAGAAGAAGAAGAAGAAGTTGAGGCTCATTCAAAGAGTCTGTTGGAAACGTGGGAGTCGGAGGTGAGACCATTTGAGTTTTTACAATTTATTTTTAAGTCTATTTTTTTGAATTTTCAAGCTTTATTAGACAGTACAGAGTTGAAATGGGGAGACAGAGAGAGAGAGAGAGAGAGAGAGAGAGACAGAGAGAGAGAGAGAGACAGAGAGAGAGAGAGAGAGAGAGGGGGGGGGGGGGGGGGAGATGACCTGCAGTAAAGGTCCACGGGTCGGATTTGAACCCACGACCACTGCAACGAAGGCCGGAGCCAATATGCTACACGCTTGGGGAAAATGTGATCCCTGGAACTCCCTTGTCTGATGTTAAATAGCTACTTTAAAAGTTAGTTTCACTGTTATTGTTTACAGCAGCAAAGGCCCACAGTAGCCTATTGTTTACAAATATAGTTTATAGTACACACACACACACACACACACACACACACACACACAAACACACACACACACACACACACACACACACACACACACACACACACACACACACACACACACACACTGTTCCCAAACTGTAGCTTAGTCCTGTGTACTGCTTAACATCTTTGAGGATTTGAGCTTTGAATTTTTCTTTGATGAATAGCTGAGAGGCATATTTAGTTAGTGTGTGTGTGTGTGTGTGTCTGAGTGTGTGTGTGTGTGTGTGTGTGTGTGCGTGTGTGTGTGTGTGTGTGTGTGTGTGTGTGTGTGTGTGTGTGACCTTGGCGTGGGGCGTTGCCTGGCACAGGTTTTCATTTGGACTTAGAACAGATTAGAGAAAAAACTACAAATGAAAATGTGCCGTTATTACACTTTGATAGAAGGATTTTTTAGGAAAGAGAAAGAGAGAGAGTGTGTCTGGGTTTGAGAGAGGGAGGGAGGGCGGGAGATAGAGAGAGAGTGAGTGAGACAGAGAAAGAGGGAGAGAGAGAGAGGTTGGGAGAGGGAGAGAGAGGGAGAGGGAGAAAGAGGGAGACAGAGAGAGAGGGGGAGATAGAGAGAAAGAGGGAGAGGAAAATAGAGAGAGGGAGCGGGAGAATGATAGAGAGTGAGAGGCAGAGAGAGAGAGACAGAGGGAGACAGAGAGAGACAGAGAGGGAGGGAGAGAGAGGTGGAGAGAGAGAGAGGGAGGGAGAGAAAGAGGGAGAGATGGAGGGCGAGAGAGAGAGAGAGAGAGAGAGAGGGAGAGACAGAGAGGGAGGGAGAGAGAGGTGGAGAGAGAGAGAGAGGGAGTGAGAGAAAGAGGGAGAGATGGAGAGCGAGAGAGAGAGAGAGAGAGAAAGGGAGAGACAGAGAGGGAGGGAGAGAGATATGGAGAGATGGAGAGAGAGCGAGAGAGAGAGAGAGAGGGATCAGCAGTGAAGGAATTACGAATTATGAAAGTCTTCCACTAGTTCTCAGGTTTCTCTCTTTCATTACCATGACAACAAAGGAAATGTCACGAGAATGATTCAGTTTTGAGTATATTGTCAAACTATTCACCGCCATTTTTGAGCGATTTTTATATACTTTTATTGCTATGAGATTTCGGTTTTCATACAGTTATGAAAATGTATGTTCCCCTCTCTGCCCCATTTAAATTTCTGTCTCTCCAAATGTGTCAAATAAAGCAAAAATGCCCGAAAAATGATCATAAAAATAAATAATAGTCATTGTG
>OX442369.1:1515412-1517912 GCA_949357725.1 Hyperoplus immaculatus
CCTTGCCTTGCCTTGCCTTGCCTTGCCTCTATGTAATGTTACCTCAAGTTTAGACTTTTATAAACAAAGGATAAAAGTACCGACTTGTAATTTTTTGTTCAGACAGTTTTACATTTTGTTTGTATGGCAGATAATAAGAAGGAACTGTTACATAACTGTTACTATGTGAAATTCAAATTATTTATATATTTTTTCATATTATTTAAAAAGGTGAAGTACAAAGAAGAGGCGAGGAGAGAGATGGGGATGACGCTCCACTCGGTGATGCCTCACACACTGGACACCCAGCAGGCCAAGGAGCTGACAGACATGCAGAGCCAGGTCAGGAGAATAACATGGATACATTTAATGTGTAAAGCACTTTTCATCGTTCAAAACAATCCAAAAATAATGCTTATTTCCCCAACGTTTAAACCTGCAGTGTGTAGAATTTTGGGTTTTATTTCCTAGCAGATTTTATAGAAAGTAATTATAATATCCATTAGTGCATTTCATTTAGTGCATAATAGCTGAAAAAAATGTTTTGAATTATTATTTTTTCCCTTAGAAAGGGTCTCATATATGTCCATATTTCTCCATATTTTGGACCAAGGCCTAGTGCCGCCATGTTGGAAGCGTCATAGTTGGAATGTCATCAGGTGCATTGTTTAAAATTAGAATTGTTCTTGTCCTTGAAGGCCACTGTAGCTTCTGTTATTATTCTAAAGGGTTGGGGTTACCCAGGGAGTGTTGCATTCTAGAACTTTGTAGAACTTTCTTGATGATGTCATATTACACACTGCACCTTTAAATAGGAGGTTAGAATTATATATACAAAACTTTATACTGATGGTCTCTTTTGCTTTTAAAAGTAATTTATGATCATCAGAGGAAAAAAATTAGACTGTTTCAGAAATACTTAAAAGTTCCTCGTAGCGCCTTTAATGTTCACCTATAGTGTGTGTGTGTGTGTGTGTGTGTGTGTGTTCCAGACCAAATACAAAGAGGCCGGTAAGAAGCAAACTGCCACGTCACTGTATCAACATCTTCCTGAAACCATGGAAACACAACACGCTAAAGAGGCTTCACTGCTACAGAGCGAGGTGCTGACAGACAGACAGACAGACAGACGGACAGGCAGACAGACAGACAGACAGGCAGACAGACAGACAGACAGACAGACAGACAGACAGACAGACAGACGGACGGACAGGCAGACGGACAGGCAGACGGACAGGCAGACAGACAGGCAGACAGACAGAGAGACGGACGGACGGACAGACAGACACACAGAAGAAGTACTATAGAATAAATAACTAAATACATCTTCACTTCATCACTTGATATTGTGGAAAGACTTGAGGCAGTGGTGGATGATGTCATCTTTACTAACTATAGCTTATTGTCCTTGAAGGCCACCGTAACTTCTGTAAATGCTGTAAATCCCTGTGTGTGTGTGTGTCTTAGATCTTGTATAAAGAAGCCGGTAAGAAGGAGATGTCCACCGCGGCTTTCCACCATATGCCTGAAACCATGGAGACACAGTTTGCCCGAGAAACCACCGACATGCAGAGCCAGGCAAGGAACGCAACAGACATAATATCATTATTTTATTTTTTCTGATTATTTTTTGTCATTTTCAAGCTTTATTAGATAGTACAGAGTTGAAATGGGGAGACAGAGAGAGAGACAGAGAGAGAGAGAGAGAGAGAGAGAGAGAGAGGGGGGGGGGGGGTGACGTAGTGGATAGAGCGTGTACCATATTGGCTCAGGCCTTCGTTGCAGTGGTCGCGGGTTAAAATCTGACCCGTGGACCTTTACTCTCTCTCTCTCTCTCTCTCTCTCTGTCTCTCTGTCTCTCTCTCTCTCTCTCTCCCCATTTCAACTCTGTACTGTCTAATAAAGCTTGAAAATGCCGAAAAATAATCTTTATAAAAAAATATTACTTTTTTTATTTTTTTATATTATATTATTTTTTTTGCATTTTTATGCTTTATTGATAGTGTAGAGACAGAGTTGAAATGGGGCAGAGAGGGGAGTGACATGCAGAGAACGACTGCGGGCTGGAATCGAACCCGGGTCCGCTGCTGGCCGAGGCCCATGGGGGGGACGCCCTACCAACTGAGCTAAGGGCGCCCCCAAATATGACCTTTTTCACCTGTTGTGTCTGTCTTTGAGTATATTCTAGACTTTAGCACATAACTAATGCTGATAATGTGTTGAGCTGTATTTTCTGTGTGTGATTGTAGATCAAGTACAGAGAGGATGGTTTGAGGAGCCTTCCACAGAGCTTCTACAGTCAGCTGCCAGAGACCAACGACATTCAGTTTGCCAAGAGTGTGACCGAGCTACAGAGTCAGGTGAGATATACCCTGCGTTCTGAATCGCATACTTTCTACTATATAGTATGCAGAATTTTTTTTAGGATGTCCCGATTCTTGTGGCCAGATTTAGGATGGTTAGAAGTACCCGGATGTCCTACTACACCCGGCCAAGATTGTTAGTGTTGAAAACAGCATCC
>OX442369.1:1522912-1525412 GCA_949357725.1 Hyperoplus immaculatus
CACCCATCTGTTGCTCTGGCGTGCACCGGCAGTGAGACCATGAGTGAGACCGGTGTCGGTTTGTAGCGTTCTCTCTTGTGATTGGATAAAATTTCGGGATACTATATAAAGTTTAATTGCTTATTACATGCAGAGCAGCTGACTGAGAGATCGGCTTTATGAAACGCGCACATTATGTAAGTGATCACTGTATGAATAAAGAGCGATTTAACACTTATATTACCATAAATAAACCGCTTACTTCACCTTTAATTAGAAAAATATTTTTCAGCTGGTTTTAAAAATGATGCTTTAGTTAAAAATAGAACTAGATTTACTGGAGATGTTTTTATATATATATATATATATTTTTTTTTTGACAGAAAAACTACAAAGATGGCGGTAGGAAAGAGATGACGTCGTCTCTTTACTCTTTACTTCCTGAAACCTCAGAGACTCAGTTTGCCAGAGAGATGACAGAGCTGCAGAGTGAGGTACACACACACACACACACACACACACACACACACACACACAGACATGAACACATTAACACACATAGAGGCTCACAGACACACACACACACACACACACACATAGAGGCTCACAGACACACACACACACACACGCACTCACTCACTCACTCACTCACTCACTCACTCACTCACTCACTCACTCACTCACTCACTCACTCACTCACTCACTCACTCACTCACTCACTCACTCACTCACTCACTCACTCACTCACTCACTTTGAACATGTGTTGTGTTTAGACCAAGTATAAGGAGCATGGGAAGAGGAGCCAGACCGTCAGCGCTTACTCTCAACTGCAAGACACAAACGAAATACAGTTTGCCAAAGCTGTGACTGAAATACAAAGCCAGGTACGTGTGTGTGTGTGTGTGTGTGTGTGTGTGTGTGTGTGTGTGTGTGTGTGTGTGTGTCTGTCTGTGTGTGTGTGTGTGTGTGTGTGTGTATGTATGTGCGTGTCTGAGTTGAATTGATATATATATATTTTTTTTATTTTTTTTTATTCCTTTTTTGCAGGCAAGTACAGAAAAAACAGATAAGAGAAAATAGTACAAAGCCTTGTTTTGAATTGGATTTTTTCACTGCAGTCTTGATGTTAAAGACCTACTTCACTGGTGGGAATATGAAGGTGTATTGAACTCTGAGATCCTATGTAGTATAAATGTGTAAAAAGTTTAGAAATCGGTTCATCGTAGCCTGAGAAAAGGCAGAAAGAGTGTTTTATGGTCTCACTGTCTACAGTGAGACCATAAAACACTCGTTCTGCCTTTTAGGCAGGATAGGGCCAAGGGAAGACTGAGGGAAGAAAAACCTCATTCATTATATTATAATAGTGATTTTATAATGATAGAACGCCGGTTCCGTATGGGTGAAGTATTCCTTTGACATGAGGTGTGATTTGTATCCTTTGTTTGTGTTATTTTCTAGACTAAATATAAAGAATCGGGGAAGAAAGAGGCCTCCAGCTCTCTGTACTCCAAGCTCCCGGAGACTATGGAGACTCTGCACGCTAAGGAGGCTACACAACTGCAGAGCCAGGTGTGTATCTTCCATTGTGTTTAAACCAAGTACTGAGTACATATGCATGATTATGCTTTCTAGAGGGCCGACATTTCTGTATTTAAAATCCCTTTTTTATTGATTTCATGTCATATTAAAATTTTCAGAGATTTTGAATTTGGGCTTTTCATAAGCTGTAAGCCATAACAATCAAATCATAACAAATAAAGGCTTGAAATATCTCACTTTGTTTGAGTTGAATTATTTCAGAAGTGGCTTAAACAGCTAAGAGGAACTTTTAAATATTTCTGAAACGGTCTCATTTTTCCTCTGATGATCATAAATGACATGTAACAGCAAACGAGACCATCAGTGCAAAGAATGCTATCTTTATATAGTTTTTCTTAATGCCTTTGTCATGGGTAATACGCTCACCCAGGAACAACAGCTGGCGTATAGTAAAAACACTACCGCTTTTGTCCAAAGGGGGGCGCTAGAATTAACACACACTGAAAGTTCCTCGGAGCACCTTTACATGTTCAGACCCCTATAGTCTGTCTAATTATTTCAGAAGCAGCTGAAAATGTCTAGTTTCCTAGTTTATAAAAGTTGCTGAAATTTTAGCTTTTTGTTTTCAGGTGAAATATAAGCAGGACAGTCTGAGGGAAGCCACCGAGTCTCTCTATCACACACTGCCTGTTACCACGGAGACACAGCTGGCCAAAGAGATGAGAGATATATACAGCCAGGTGAGGTACACACACACACACACACACACACACACACACTGATGTATGCATTCTGACACACACACACACACACACACTGATGCATGCATTCTGACGGACATATAATATTTAATTAAAAAATCAAAAACACAAATGCCAATCAACAATATACATCAGTTATTGAAGCAGTATCACATGAGAGGGAGCAATGTTGTCGCTCTGTATCGGCGCTGCTGTGATTCGGTCGTAGGTACGAGGCCGC
>OX442369.1:1530412-1537912 GCA_949357725.1 Hyperoplus immaculatus
TAAACGTTTTTTTATGACCTTAGAATGAGCCTTTTATATTCTACATAGGAGCGGGGCGCTGAGGCCGCCATGTTGCACCGCCATGTTTCTACAGTAGCACAGAACGGACAAACATAATGGCCTTACACGTTTTTATATATAGTGGGCGTCTTGGGGAAAATGCACCTGTTGGAAGAAGAAGTACTATAGAATAAATAACTAAACACATCTTCACCTCATCACTTGATATTGTGGAAAGACTTGAGGCAGTGGTGGATGAAGCCATCTTTAGTAAATATAGCTTCTTGTCCTTGAAGGCCACCGTAGCTTCTGTAAATTCTCCCGATATATAGGAGATCCTTACTTCTCTTTTCTCTGCAGGTGAAGTACAGAGCAGGTAAGAAGGACCTGAGCTCCAACCTTTACTCCATGCTGCCGGAGACTGAGGAGATGAAGTTTGCTAAAGCCACTACGGAGCTACAGAGTGAGGTGTGTGTGTGTGTGTGTGTGCGTGTGTGTGTGTGTGTGTGTGTGCGTGTGTGTGTGTGTGTGCGTGTGTGTGTGTGCGTGTGCGTGTGTGTGTGTTTGTGTGTGCGTGAATAAATACACACATGCTTAATTTCTCTGTGTAAACTAACTTGTTGTGCACCATTTGTAATTTCTTCGGCTGATTTTGTAAAAAGTCTAACCTCTCTACCGATTTTTGCCGTTTTGCCCCTTAGAACTATAACTTTAAATATACTTTTGGATATTCATCTTCCCTCCTGTGTGTGTGTGTGTATCTGTCTGTCTGTCTGTCTGTCTGTCTGTCTGCCTGCCTCTCTGTCTGCCTCTCTGTGTGTCTGTCTGTCTGTCTGTCTGTCTGTCTGCCTGCCTCTCTGTCTGCCTCTCTGTCTGTCTGCCTGTACGTCTGCCTGCCTGTCTGTCTGTCTGTCTGTCTTACAGGTTAAATACAAGCAGAGAGGCAGACAGGAGAGCAGCAGCAGTGTTTTTCATCAGATGCCAGAGACCAGAGAGACGGAGTTTATCAAGCAGATGACTGAACTACAGAGTGAGGTGAGAGGCAGTTATATTCTATATTTATGTCTATGTTTATATCTATTTATTTATGTGTCAACGTCAACTATGATATATTGTTCCAGAATTTGAATTTGAATTTGAATTTTTATTTGAATTTTAATTTTAATTATTTTTTGACCTGAGTTTTGTTAGAAGTTGTTTTGAAAAAAAGTAGACTACTGCACATACAAGCTTTAATTTTTTATATTGCCAATGCTACGTGAAATATTTTCCTAGCTGGCGTAGTGAAAACACTACCGTTTTTGTCCAGAGGGGGCGCTAGAATGAACTGTGTTGTGTTCCGTTTTGAAGGCAAAGTACAAGAAGGAGCAGGAGGATCTGTCCATCACCTTATTCTCTGTGATGCCTGAAACCATGGAGACACAGTTTGTTAAAGAGATGGCTGAGACACACAGTGAGGTGAGGGAGGGAGGGAGTGTGTCTGTGTGTGTGTGTGTGTGTGTGTGTGTGTGTGTGTGTGTGTGTGTGTGTGTGTGTGTGTGTGTGTGCGTATGTGTGTGTGAATATTTTTCTATGTGCCTTTGTGTGTTTGAGAGTGAGTGAGTGAGTGAGTGAGTGAGTGAATGAGTGAGTCAGTGAGTGAGTGAGTGAGTCAGTGAGTGAGTGAGTGAGTGAGTGAGTCAGTGAGTCAGTGAGTCAGTGAGTGAGTGAGTGAGTCAGTGAGTGAGTGAGTGAGTGGGTGAGTGAGTGAGTGAGTGAGTGAGTGAGTGAGTGAGTCAGTGAGTGAGTGAGTGAGTGAGTGAGTGAGTGAGTGAGTGAGTGAGTCAGTGAGTGAGTGAGTTAGTGAGTGAGTGAGTGAGTGAGTGAGTGAGTGAGTGAGTGAGTGAGTGAGTGAGTGAGTGAGTCAGTGAGTGAGTGAGTTAGTGAGTGAGTGAGTGAGTGAGTGAGTGTGAGTGAGTGAGTTAGTGAGTGAGTGAGTGAGTGAGTCAGTGAGTGAGTGAGTCAGTGAGTGAGTCAGTGAGTGAGTGAGTCAGTGAGTGAGTCAGTGAGTGAGTGAGTGAGTGAGTGAGTGAGTTAGTGAGTGAGTGAGTGAGTGAGTGAGTGAGTGAGTGAGTGAGTGAGTGGGTGAGTGAGTGAGTGAGTGAGTGAGTGAGTGAGTGAGTGAGTGAGTGGGTGAGTGAGTGAGTGAGTGAGTGGGTGAGTGAGTGAGTGACTGAGAGAGTGAGTGAGTGAGTGAGTGAGTGAGTGAGTGAGTGGGTGAGTCAGTGAGTGAGTGGGTGAGTGAGTGAGTGAGTGAGTGAGTGAGTGAGTGAGTGAGTGAGTCAGTGAGTGAGTCAGTGAGTGAGTGAGTGAGTGAGTGAGTGAGTGAGTGAGTGAGTGAATGAATGGGTGAGTGAGTGAGTGAGTGAGTGAGTGAGTGAGTGAGTGAGTGAGTGAGTGAGTGAGTGAGTCAGTGAGTGAGTGAGTGAGTGAGTGAGTGAGTGAGTGAGTGAGTGAGTGAGTGAGTGAGTCAGTGGGTGAGTCAGTGAGTGAGTGAGTGAGTGAGTGAGTGAGTGAGTCAGTGAGTGAGTGAGTGAGTTAGTGAGTGAGTGAGTGAGTCAGTGAGTCAGTGAGTGAGTGAGTGAGTGAGTGGGTGAGTGAGTGAGTGAGTTAGTGAGTGAGTTAGTGAGTGAGTGGGTGAGTGAGTGAGTGAGTGAGTGAGTGAGTGAGTGAGTGAGTTAGTGAGTGAGTGGGTGAGTGAGTGAGTGAGTGAGTGAGTGAATGAATGGGTGAGTTAGTGAGTGAGTGAGTGAGTGAGTGAGTCAGTGAGTGAGTGAGTCAGTGAGAGAGTGAGTGAGTGAGTGGGTGAGTCAGTGAGTGGGTGAGTCAGTGAGTGAGTGGGTGAGTCAGTGAGTGAGTGAGTGAGTGGGTGAGTGAGTGAGTGAGTGAGTGGGTGAGTCAGTGAGTGAGTGTCTGTCTGTGTGTCTGTCTGTCTGTCTGTCTGTCTGTGTGTCTGTCTGTCTGTCTGTCTGTCTGTCTGTCTGTCTGTCTGTGTATAACTTGTATTTTCTCTGTCTTGTCCTCAGAGTAAATATAAAGAGTCTGGTAAGAAGGAGCTGGTCAACTGTCTGTACTCTCTACTGCCTGAGACCAAAGACACACAGCACGCCAAGGAGCAGACGCAGCTACACAGTGAGGTGTGTGTGTGTGTGTGTGTGTGTGTGTGTGTGTGTGTGTGTGTGTGTGTGTGTGTGTGTGTGTGTGTGTGCATAAAGTTGCAAATTTACAAGAAAAACCTAAAACTTTCTGGAAAAATGTACATAAATCAATTGTGCCAATTTATTACGTGACATTCAAAAGTGCAAGTTGAGTTCTGTCAAAGATATCAACCCCAGCGATCAAAGCTGTTTATTTCTAATCATAATAAATATGATACTGATATTGATGTTAATAATAATAATAATAATAATAATAATTGATTGGATTTATATAGGGCTTTTCAAGGCACTCAAAGCGCTCTGCAGGGTTCCAGGTTCCATTCATTCACACACAGTCATACCGGTGGTGGTAAACTACCATAGTAGCCACAGTTGCCCTGGGGCAGACTGACGGAAGCGTGGCTGCCATTCAGCGCCTACGGCCCCTCCGACCACCACCTCAAACATACAGCAGTCGTACACATTCACACGAGGCAAGGTGGGTGAGGTGTCTTGCCCAGGGACACAACAACCATGACATAGGTGGCAGAGTGGGGATCGATCCGCCAACCCTTGGATCATTGGCCAACCCGCTTAACCACGGTCGCCCAATAACACTCGTGTCTCTGTATAGTACTGTACACACCACTCCTGTAACTATAAAGGTAGCCGACCATGATGTTTTTCTGCCTCTTTAAAAGTCCAAATTGGTTGATTTTTCAAAGTATTTTTTCTTGAGTGAAAAGTTTTGTGTATTTTTGTGTTGCAGATATTTAAAATAAAATTATGTAATTTTTTTTTTTGGCATTTTTATGCTTTATTGATAGCGTAGAGACAGAGTTGAAATGGGGCAGAGAGGGGAGTGACATGCAGAGAACGACCGCGGGCTGGAATCAAACCCGGGTCCGCTGCTGGCCGAGGCCCATGGGGGGGGGGGGGGGGGGACGCCCTACCAACTGAGCTAAGGGCGCCCCCATATTATGTACATTTTTTAAATAAATGTACAAAGTTTTTTTCAGTAATTCTGTTGCTACTTTGAATATTATCTGCAATATGTTGTGTATTTGTGTTGTGTTGCAGAAGTCGTACAGACAGGAGGGTAAGAAGGAGGCAGAGTGCAGTCTGTACGCTCAGATGCCCCAAACCATCGAGACAGTGTTCGCCAAAGAGCTGAGCAGGACACAGAGCGATGTGAGTCTGTGTGTACGTGTGTGTGTGTGTGTGTGTGTGTGTGTGTGTGTGTGTGTGTGTGTGCGTGTGTGTGTGTGCGTGTGCGTGTGAATATCTCACTGTGTGTTAGCCTGAAATTGACTGTTAGATTGTCATTGTGGAGTGTGTGTGTGTGTGAGAGAGAGTGTGTGTGTGTGTGTGTGTGTGTGTGTGTGTGTGTGTGTGTGTGTGTGTGTGTGTGTGTGTGTGCGTGTGTGTGTGTGTTTGCGTGTGTGTGTGTGTGTCTGTCTGAGAGTAGGTCAGTGTCTGTGTCTTCAGGCAGTAGATGACAACACAGCTGCTCTCTGTGTACACGCCTCAACAGACAAAATGATACCACACACACGCACGCACACACACACACACACACACACACACACACACACACACACACACACACACACACACACACACACACACACACACACAGGCTGGGAGATGTAATGTCAACAAACGAACGTGTATAGATTAAAGATAGAAGAAATAATCTGATTTGCAGTTTGGGAACTTTATCTTTCACTGATAGACACTATAACTAGGGCTGTCAAATTAACGCGTTAATTTCGATTAATTAATCACAGAGCCTGTAATTAATTAAATAAAAAATTTTAATCGCTTGACAGCCCTAATTATAACCAATTAAAAATATCAGTTAGTGCTTTTTATTATATTTAAAATGCTATGTGTGTTGTAGTATTTGTGTGTTTGCTGTTGGCCTTCAGGGCAGGGAAACAGAGCTCAGGGCAGGGAAACTGAGCTCAGGGCAGGGAAACTGAGCTCAGGATAAAGTGGGACACTGGTCGGATGTGTGTCTGCTTTCATTTCTATTGACCGAGCAATGCAGCGATAACTGGAGCATGTAACATACATCAACCTTAACAACAGACCAGCCTCTCTCCCTGTCTGTAAAACACTGTCACTGTAAATATACATGTAAGGCAAGGCAAGGCAAGGCAAGGCAAGGCAAGTTTATTTCTATAGCACAATTCAGACACAAGGCCATTCAAAGGGCTTTACAGGGGCAAGATTAAAATACATAATACACATTTAAAAGCGAATGAATAGAAATAGAACATTTAAATAAGATAAAAATTACAGGTTAAAATCATAGATAGTAAATAATATGGACGTAGCATCCGGGCTGACCTCAGTTATTCACACGGCATCCAATAATCCTGGTTTGTGCGCGTCGCCATTTTGTGAGGGGGGGAGGGAGATAGCTGACGTATACCTTACGAGGCAAAGTGAGGAACAACGGGCGGAGAGCTGTCACTCAAGAGATCGCGCCAATACATTTTAACCTCCGATAAAATAAAAACTAGCGTGGTCCGAAAAAATTGACCCCCCCTCAGTGTTGTCATGGAGATATGACCTTAACATACAGACTAAAATGGTTTTGTGGACCAGGCCGTAAAAAGGTTTGATAAGACTTTGAAATCGGCCTGTTTAACAAGTGAGTCAATGAGAGATGGCTGTCTTCTGCTTCCACCCCCCTAGTGGCACTTCCGGGTTACTACAGTTGTGGTCACTTCCTTATTGGATGCCGGTAAAAATCGCTGAGGTTGGGGCTTGGTTAAAATGAAAACAGAAAAGTCTTCAGACTTGATTTAAAAGAGCTGAGAGTTCTTTGGGAGCTTACTACATTCTCAGCATTTTTTTTTTATATATAGGTCTGTGTAGGTTCCTTGTCCCTATTCGGCGGGAGGGGGACGAACGATAATAATCTCAATATATTTTTATATTTTGCTGATAGCCTACCAACGATAGACCATATATAGACTTCTCTTATACTTTATATGTGGAGAAAATTCAATATGAGATTTCAGCTAAAACAGAACTTGACAGAGAGCAGCAGGCCTGTCAATACCCACTCAGTTTAACATTCTCCTCTGCGTCATGATGTGTGTGTGTGTGTGTGTGTGTGTGTGTGTGTGTGTGTGTGTGTGTGTGTGTGTGTGTGTGTGTGTGTGTGCGTGCGTGCGTGCGTGCGTGCGTGCGTGCGTGCGTGCGTGCGTGCGTGCGTGCGTGCGTGCGTGCGTGCGTGCGTGCGTGTGTGTGTGTGTGTGTGTGCGTGCGTGCGTGTGTGTGATTTCTCATTTCTCATTTTCACAGTTGGAATCTGTCGGTTTTATTTTTAGAGGATTATGAACGAGTCTCTTCAGCAGCTGAATTACTCGCCAGATATTTCTCCATTAAGGATGTGTGTGTGTGTGTGTGTGTGTGTGTGTGTGTGTGTGTGTGTGTGTGTAGCTGTGTGTGTGTGTGTGTAGCTGTGTGTGTGGGTATGTATATACAAACAGTATGTATAAAATAGAATAGAGGGTTTAAAGGTGCAGTGTGTAATATGACATCATCAAGAAAGTTCTACAAAGTTCTAGAATGCAACGCTCCCTGGGTAACCCCACCCCTTTAGAATAATAACAGAAGCTACAGTGGCCTTCAAGGACAAGAACTATTCTAAATTTTAAACAATGCACCTGATGACATTCCAACTATGACACTTTCAAGATGGCGGCACTAGGCCTTGGTCCAAGATATGCAGAAATATGGACATATATGAGACCCTTTCTAAGGGGAAAAAAAATTATTCAAAACATTTTTTTCAGCTATTATGCACTAAATTAAATGTACTTATGGATATTATAATTACTTTCTACAAAATCTGCTAGGAAATACAACCCAAAATTCTACACACTGCAGCTTTAAAGTAGATAAGTTAAGTTAGTAACTTTTGTACTATTTTAGACCAGTATTATAGAGGATTTAATTGCTTTTTTGTGTGTGTTTTTGTAGAAGTTATATAAGGAGAAGTTTAACCGCGAGAAAGGGAAGTCGAGTTACACCAACATGAAAACACTGCCGGAGGTGGAGCACGCAATGGAGGTCAACAAGAACCAGAGTGAGGTAAACATATACAGACAGACGGACAGACGGACAGACAGACAGACAGACAGACAGACAGACGGACGGACGGACAGACAGACAGACAGACAGACAGAGAAAGAAAAAAACACACATACACACACAGATACTCTATTATAATATGAAGAGAGAAACACACGGTAACACTGTGTTGGTGAGAAATGAATGCCAACTTATTGTTGACAAGGAAGAT
>OX442369.1:1567912-1570412 GCA_949357725.1 Hyperoplus immaculatus
AATAGTGACTTAGAACTTCTTCAGCGAATCAAGCACATTTTGAATTAGATATAGTATATTTACACACACACACACACAGGCAGACACACACACACACACACACACACACACAACACACACACACACACACACACACACACACACCTGATATTAACCTGTGTTGTGAAAGCGGAATGGATTGTTCGAGTACGTTAGACAATGAGACTATTTTGATACACGGGCTCCTGTCTAGGTTTTTTGGAAAGATATATTTTAGTAATAATAATAATAATAATAATAATGATAATAATACCTTTATTTAGGCTATAAAGAGCTTTTCAAAGTAAAATACAAAGTTACATTCATTTAAAAAAGAAAAGACAATACGCAACCAGTCAGAATATTAGAAGAGGCAAAAATAACCATTAAAGGTGCTCCGAGGAACTTTCAGTTTGTGTTAATTCTAGCGCCCCCCTTTGGACAAAAGCGGTAGTGTTTTTACCACGCCAGCTGTTGTTCCTGGGGTGAGCGTATACCCCATGACGAAGGCATTAAGAAAAACTATATAAAAATAACATTCTTTTGCACTGATGGTCTCGTTTGCTGTTACATGCAATTTATGATCATCAGAGGAAAAATGAGACTGTTTCAGAAATATTTAAAAGTTCCTCGTAGCGACTTTTAAAAGGTTATTAACGCAATATTTTACCCTTGTACTTGTATGTAAACAGTAAGTTGTGTGTGTGTGTGTTTTAAGAATTTGTTGTATTGCCTTGTGGATTGCAACCTGCTCATGTTATCGCATTAAAAAAAAAATTGCATAACTTCACCCACTTGGCCATGAT
Source organism: Hyperoplus immaculatus (assembly GCA_949357725.1). Lineage (NCBI taxonomy): Eukaryota > Metazoa > Chordata > Actinopteri > Uranoscopiformes > Ammodytidae > Hyperoplus > Hyperoplus immaculatus. Next base: position 1,568,737 of record OX442369.1, read on the forward strand.
TTGTCATTTTAAGCCAGAAATTTGAGAGAATTTAGAATGTTGTATTATGCTTTGGTTTCACAAATAGGCCTACTACTAGATGCAATAGAATATGATATGTTATTGTTAATGCTTGTGATTTTATTTTGACAGAGGCAGTTTTTTGTAATTTCATAAAATAATTTGAATTTTTTCGCATATATATATGTTTTTTTTTTGCTTTTAATGTCACCTTTATAAGACTGACACACAGACAGACAGACAGACAGACATACAGACACACAGACAGACATACAGACACACACACACACACACACAGACACACAGACTGTATTTCATCACAGATTTTACCCCTTTTATTTACATATTATTTGAAATAATATATCACTCAATCTCAGTTGTTTTTTGTGTTGTTTCTTTGTTGCCATATGATAGTTGCAGTGTGTTTACATGTGGTAGAAATAAATAAAAATATTTGACAGAATTAATATGTTTTTCATTTATTAAGAATCCTCTTGGAGACTTATTTTTCCACCATATGTTTATTGTCGTTTTTTTAACAACACACACAAACAAACACTTTGCTCCGTCTTAAAGCTGCAGTGTGTAGAATTTTGGGTTTTATTTCCTAGCAGATTTTGTAGAAAGTAATTGTAATATCCATAAGTACATTTAATTTAGTGCATAATAGCTGAAAAAAAAGTTTTGAATTATTTTTTTTCCCTTAGAAAGGGTCTCATATATGTCCATATTTCTGCATATTTTGGACCAAGGCCTAGTGCCGCCATCTTGAAAGTGTCATAGTTGGAATGTCATCAGGTGCATTGTTTAAAATGTAGAATTGTTCTTGTCCTTGAAGGCCACTGTAGCTTCTGTTATTATTCTAAAGGGGTGGGGTTACCCGGGGAGCGTTGCATTCTAGAACTTTGTAGAACTTTCTTGATGATGTCATATTACGCACTGCACCTTTAAGAACAAACATTTATAAATTACTTTTATTTTAAAAGAATAAAAAAATATGATAAATTATACATACAAATAAAAATAAAAAAAAGATTCATCTGTCCTGACAGCTATGTGTATGGCTCCCAGAGCTCAACAAAGTCCCTCCTCTTGCCCTTAGCAATATAAGTCAATCTTTCCAGTCCAATCCAGCTTGACAGATCTTTAATCCACTTTGCCAGTGTTGGAGATCCACATTTTTCCAGCAAAGTGCAAGTCTTGGAGACTGTTAATAATTTTACTACTTTTTCCTACACTGCATCCTAAAGTACAGAAGAGTTTTAGTCTTTTTCCTACACTGCATACTAAAGTACAGAAGAGTTTTAGTCTTTTTACTACACTACATACTAAAGTACAGAAGAGTTTTAGTCTTTTTACTACACTACATACGAAAGTACAGAAGAGTTTCAGTCTTTTTACTACACTACATACTAAAGTACAGAAGAGTTTTAGTCTTTTTACTACACTACATACTAAAGTACAGAAGAGTTTTAGTCTTTTTACTACACTGCATACTAAAGTACAGAAGAGTTTTAGGGCCACAGACAGGAGAGAAAAAAAATCAGATAAGGAAGATTTTTTTTTCATTATGTCGAGAAATGTCAAGAATAAAGACGAATAGGCCTACTCCAAAATGCTATTGGAGTTAGTGGGGCATTTATGTATTTTCAGCATACTACATTTGAAGTGCATGT
>OX442369.1:1577912-1585412 GCA_949357725.1 Hyperoplus immaculatus
GTGTGTCTCTCTCTCTCTCTGTGTGTGTGTGTGTCTCTCTCTGTGTGTGTGTGTGTCTCTCTCTGTGTGTGTGTGTCTGTTTGTGTGTGTGTGTGTGTGTCTCTCTCTCTGTATGTGTGTCTGTCTGTCTGTACAGAGGAGGCGTCCAGCTGCAAAGGTTGAAATGGGAACTTCAAGCCACAACGACGTCGATTTGAGTTGGATTCCCCAAGAAACACTCAACCAGATCAGTAAGTATTACATCAACGCCACTCACTCACTCACTCACTCACTCACACATCCCACCCCTCCATAGAGTCTCAGTCCTCTTCACAGCTGACCCGGGTTAGTGTTAGAATCCAGCCCGGGTCGTTCTCTGCATGTCATTGCCCTCTCTGACACATTTCATCTCTGTCTCTACACACTGTCTAATACGGCGAAAAAAGACCAAAAATGATCTAATAAAACCATTAGTAAATAATAGGGTTGCAAAATATCAGGAATTTTCAAAGTTGGAAACTTTCCATGGGAATTAACGGGAATTTTGGGAATAAATGGGAATTTACTAAATGTATTGAATGGGTGGGGTCAGACAGATGAGTTATACTTTACTCAACATTCAACTTTTTGTTGTTCAGTGAAATTATTGATTGTTCTTAAAATGATCAAAACTTGATGAAGCTTTCCTTACAAATAAATCGGTTCAGATGTAATGTTTGTTTATGTATTAGTTTGCATGGATGTCTGTCGGCCTATGACCAAACATAGGGTTGGGGTTAAAAAGGGTTAGGGTTAAAAAGGGTTAGGGTTAAAAAGGGTTAGGGTTAGGGTTAAAAAGGGTTAGGGTTAGGGTTAAAAAGGGTTAGGGTTAGGGTTAAAAAGGGTTAGGGTTAGGGTTAGGGTTAAAAAGGGTTAGGGTTAGGGTTAAAAAGGGTTAGGGTTAAAAAGGGTTAGGGTTAGGGTTAAAAAGGGTTAGGATTAGGGTTAAAAAGGGTTAGGGTTAGGGTTAAAAAGGGTTAGGGTTAGGGTTAAAAAGGGTTAGGGTTAAAAAGGGTTAGGGTTAGGGTTAAAAAGGGTTAGGGTTAGGGTTAGGGTTAAAAAGGGTTAGGGTTAGGGTTAAAAAGGGTTAGGGTTAAAAAGGGTTAGGGTTAGGGTTAAAAAGGGTTAGGGTTAAAAAGGGTTAGGGTTAAAAAGGGTTAGGGTTAGGGTTAGGGTTAAAAAGGGTTAGGGTTAGGGTTAAAAAGGGTTAGGGTTAAAAAGGGTTAGGGTTAAAAAGGGTTAGGGTTAGGGTTAAAAAGGGTTAGGGTTAAAAAGGGTTAGGGTTAAAAAGGGTTAGGGTTAGGGTTAGGGTTAAAAAGGGTTAGGGTTAGGGTTAAAAAGGGTTAGGGTTAAAAAGGGTTAGGGTTAGGGTTAAAAAGGGTTAGGGTTAAAAAGGGTTAGGGTTAGGGTTAAAAAGGGTTAGGGTTAAAAAGGGTTAGGGTTAAAAAGGGTTAGGGTTAAAAAGGGTTAGGGTTTAGATTAATGTTTGGATATGAAAAAAAAATCATTTAATTGACCGTCATTCAGTTCATTCCTAAAATTCCCAATTTTGAATATTCCCAAAATTCCCGAGCGAAAGTTCCTGTGGAAATTTACCGGAAGCTTTCCACCCCTTTGCAACCCTAGTAAACCAGCTCCGTTCTCCTGTTTTTAAGATCTGTTCTCGCCCTCCTTCAACTGTTTCCTGATTTCTGGTGATGCACTTTTAACTCTCTCTGTTTCACGGTTTCCTTCTCTCTCTCTCTCTCTCTCTCTCGTCCTGCTCTCATGTTTCCCTGCGTCTTCAGTGCAGAGTCGCAGAGGTGAGGGCTGCTGTGTGTGTGTGTGTGTGTGTGTGTGTGTGTGTGTGTGTGTGTGTTTTGCTGTGTCTGTACGTTTGTTTCTGTCTTTGTGCATGTGTTTAGTTGACTCAAATCTTGTCTGCTTTCAGTCCAAATGAGGTTGTAATACATTCTGTACATTTTCGACTCTGGCTTTGCAAACGCATATGAATAGCCCACCTTTTAAAATCACAAATAAATAATTGTCTTATTTTCAAAGATAATTTCAGGTTTTTCAGAGCCCCCGCTAATGTCCGACCCTGATGTACATTAGGGCTGCAACTAACGATTATTTTGATAATGGGGCGGCAGTGGCGAAGTGGGCTGGGAGATCGCCTCTGGAGTGCAGGGTCAGAGGTTCGATCCCCCGTCTACCCGCCGCATGTCGAAGTGTCCTTGGGCAAGACATTGAACCCCGAAGTGCTCCTGATAGTTAGCTTGCACCCTGCGTGGTAGCTGCTGCTGCTATCGGTGTATGAATGTGTGGGTGAATGGGTGAATGTGTACAAAACAATGTAAAGCGCTTTGAGTCTGTGAAAAACCAGGGAAAAGAGCTTTATAAGTGGAGTCCATTTACCATTTAATCGATTAATCTGTCGATTATTTTCTCCATTAATCGATTAGTGTTTTGGCCCGTAAAATGTCAGAAAATAGTGAAAAATGTTGATCGGTTTTCCAAAGCCCATGTTGACGTCCTCAAATGTATTGTTTTGTCCAAAACACACAGATACTTCAGTTTACTGTCATAATAGGATTAAATAAACCAGAAAATATTCACATTTGAGAAGCTGAAATCAGAGAATTTGGACATTTTTTATTAAAAAATTACTTGAAACGATTAATCGATTATCAAAATAGTTGGCGGTTATCATCAGTTATTTTTGATCCTTTTTACCTCTCCCTGTAGACAAAGCTTCTCCCAGACGATCTTGCCTTGAATATAAATTGTTTCTCAGCTTCAATTTGAGGAAAAATCAGATGGAGCTTTTAGTAACTATAGCTTCTTGTCCTTGAAGGCCACCGTAGCTTCTGTAAAACTTCTCCCAAAGGAAAGGGGTTATCAGAGAATGGGCGTTGACATCTACAATCTCACCACTAGATGGCGCTAAAATACTCCAATATTAAAATAAATTCATCACTCACTTTCTCCTTTTTTCTTTCTTAGACAAAAATTCTCCCAGACGATCTTCTCCTCGCAAACGGAACCAGAAACGCTCGGCCGGCTCTGACGAGTAGTGACAGGCTGTAACCACGGCTACGGGACGTCAACAAACCCGTCTACATGACAACCAATTACAACCGACAACCACCGACAATACAGGAGTAGAAGAAGAGGAGGGCTGTGAGAGCACTATGACGAACTTTAAAACCAGTGCCAACCACAGCTGTATGCTTCTAACTGTTGAACACACAGACAGACAGACAGACAGACAGACATGTACGTACAGACAGACACACACACAGACATGTACGTACAGACAGACACACACACAGACATGTACGTACAGACACACACACAGACAGACACACACACAGACAGACAGACAGACACACACACAGACACGTACGTACAGACACACAGACACACACAGATCCTTTTGTTTAACGAGTACAGCTGTCACATGAGGCAGAGAAGTGAAAAATTTAGGCACATGAGGAAATTTTTCTAAAAACCATTTTTTTTTTTCTTCTTTTTTTTCATTTCGTGTGTTTGTTTAAAGCTGCTGATATGAGCTTCTTGAGACAGTATTTGTTGTTTTTTACACACACACACTCACACACACACACACACACACACACACACACACTGTAAAGAATAGTGTTCAATGAAATAGTCGACCGTCCAAATTTAGTCATCGTAAATACACTCTAGCTGCAGTTTAACTAGTCAGTGATTCTGGAGAACGCTTGTTGTCAAAATCACTTTTTTTTTTTTTTTTTTTTTTTTTTTTTTTTTTTAAATATCAAAATCAGTGAATTTTACAGAAGCTACATACCTGTTTACAGAGCCTAGGCTGTGTATTAACACTGGATTTTCTTTTCAGTGCACACACACAGGTGCGGACAGGTAGCAGATCATGAGGAGATATTCACTGATTTTGACACAAAAAAGTGATTTTTTTTTTTTGACAACAAGCGTTCTCCAGAATCACTGACTACACCTTTTTTAAGGCCACATAAACGGTAACAAATGCAGTGTTTTTTTTATTTTTATTGTAGATTCTGGCCGCACATGTTGGGAATTATTTCTAAAACGCTATTCGCTGCTATTCGCTCATGTCATTGCACTAAAACGAGACATTTTTTTTCCTTTTTTTTTTTTTTTTTTGCACAGTTTTTCTCAGAGCCATTTCTGCGATTTTATACAACCCTGAAAAACAAGCTTTTTGGGATTTCACAGTTGACGAAATTCGGATTAAAATTGTGGGCGTGACAGTGACGCGGGAATCAAAAATAGAACACACACACACACACACACACACACACACACACACACACACACACACACACACACACACACACGGAAAACCAAACAAACAAACATTTCCTTGTTCCTTGTTTCATATATTTTGTGATGCGTTAAAACGTCACATCAAGGATTAAGTTTTCAAGCTTCAAAGTGCTACGAGGAACTTTTAAATATTTCTGAAACAGTCTCATGTTTCCTCTGATGATCATAAATTACATGTAACAGCAAACCAGACCATCAGTGCAAAGAATGCTATTTTTTTTTATGTAGTTTTTCTTAATGCCTTTGTCATGGGTATATACGCTCATCCCAGGAACAACAGCTGGCGTAGTAAAAACACTACCACTTTTCTCCAAAGGGGACTGCAAGAATTAACACAAATTGAAAGTTCCTCGGAGCACCTTTAATTTACAATAATCCATAAAAAAAATAGTGATTGGGCGTCAAATTAATAAGTCTTTTTCTTACAACTTCAAAATGCCTAAATCTCACAAGAGAAAGTTGATCTAATAGTGAAATGAATGGGTGAAAAGAATAAGTAAGTAGATTTGCGTGTGCAGTACGACATAGCCCTTAAAATCCCAGTTTTTCTGGTGCATAAAGGGTCTCATAACGTCCTCTTATCGGCAGAGTTATTCATAATCTTAACGGTTCAAATCACTGATTTTGACGTGTGCCTGTTTTTTTTCTTTCTACTATATCCGTTTACTTCTCCTGGCTTCAATCCTCACAAGGCGGCTTTTTCTCAAAATCAGAAAAAAATTTAAATATTTTCAAAATCGTGAGAAAAAAAATTTAATTCTGTATTTTTTTTGTTTTTGTTTTCTCTTATATTTTTTCAGTTTTTTTTTAGAGTGTGAAAACTGTTGAACTGGCTGAAGCACTGGTGTAAATACTGTTGCCTGATTTAAGAGCAAAAAAAATTACTGAGCTAATTTATTGACAGGGACAGATAATGGGGTGGGGGTGGGGGAAGGGGTCGTTTGGGTGGCTTTTTCATGCACTGTTTCTTTATTGTACCACTACGGGGGCAGGGGGGGGGGGGGTGGGGAGGGGTGACACTGACTCACTGTTGTGTCATTTAAAGCTATAGTGCGTAACTTCTAGACTTCTAGTAATTCTGAGTAATAACAACAACTTCTGTCTCCCCCCCCCCCGCCCCATGAGGAATTCTGAGTAGTTACAACAACACTGTCGGCGCAGCTTCAAGCCTTCAGTCATGGCACATGGATTTTATACCTTCTGCTGTACGTCCAGGTTTTTTTTTCTTCCTAGCAGTAGAATCAACAACTGAAACATTTCTTGGGCTCTTCTTGGGGATTTTTCTGAGCTCCTGCACCAGTGTCAGGGGGGGGGATAGATCGATAGATAGATAGATAGATAGATAGATAGATAGATAGATAGATAGATAGATAGATAGCCAGTCAGTGTCGGGAGGGACACCAGTTTGTAAACGCTGCCATACTGAGAAATACAGAGAGAGTTTTGTGGAGCTGATGATAGGCTTAATAATCAACTTTGTGTCAAGTCGTTTGGCGATGGCACATTTGAATGTAACCGACATTCATTTATATGAAAAAGTTACGCACTATAGCTTTAACACTCTTTGTGCCTCTGGGAGAATCTTAGGAGCTAGACTGTGGCGTCAGTAACACAGTTTGGACTTCACAGAAATGAACTGATATTACGTTTTTTTTTTTCTAAATGACGGGGCTGTCACTCATACAAACTTTGTCCTTTTTATTTGCTTTTAAATGTGCAGAAAATAAAAGTTGATGATTTGCTCTACGTTTGCTGTTTCCAAGAGTGTGTTCTGTTGTTTTTTTCTTTCTTTCTAAAAATTGTAATTGAATTTAAAGGTTCTACGAGGAATTTTTTTATTTTAAGATAATTTTTTGGCATTTTCAAGCTCTATTAGACGGTACAGGGTTGAAATGGGGGGAGAGAGAGAGAGAGAGAGAGAGAGAGAGAGAAAGAAAGAGAGTGAGTGTGTGTGAGTGAGAGAGAGGGGGGATGGCCTGCAGTAAAGGTCCACAGGCCGGATTTGAACCCGCGACCACTGCAACCAAGGCCAGAGCCAATATGGTACGCGCTCTATCCACTACGCCACCGGAGCACTTCAAAGAGCTTTTAAATATTTCTGAAACGGTCTAATCTTTCCTCTGATGATCATGGAAAACCACTTAGAGAGAACTAAAGAATGCGGAAAGAAAAACATATTCTTTGTGAAATTTTATGATCTTATGTAAGATGAACCTCTTGTCTTTCACACGATCATATAAACAGGTTTAAATTCTGTGTGTCTGTCTCTCTCTCTGTCTGTCTGTCTGTCTGTCTGTATGTGTGTGTGTCTCTCTCTCTCTCTTTCTGTGTGTGTGTGCGCTTTAGAAAAACAAACAAAGGAAAGAATTCGACCTGCTTGGAGAACAGCCATGTCTCCTCCCCATCAGGCACCATGTCATTCACACCGTGTGAACACTGCTTTTCAACTTGTTCAAATGTATTTTTTTCTCTGTTCATACGAGCGTAGACCCATGACAAAGGCATTAGGGGAAAAACTATATGTAAAATAGCATTATTTGCACTGATGGTCTCGTTTGCTGTTTACCTCTTTGCCCCATTTCATCTGTCTCTGTCTCTCTGCACTATCAAGAAAAAAGCATTAAAACTGACAAAATAATATATAGAAAAAAATTAATAAAACACAACGACCATTTAATTTATTTTAAATCATATTTCTGTATCAAGTATTGGTACGATAATGGGTCAAATTTGCAATATTTAGTCATTTAAGATTTTTTATTTTTTTTTGGAAGGCAACTCTGCGATCCCCCTTTCTTTGTCCTTGGTTATCACCTTTTATTTATACAGGTAAATCCCATTGAGACCGGAGACTCTTTTTTCAAGGGAGACCTGTTCCCATTCACACACACAGTCACACACCGATAGCAGGTTAACTATCACAGGAGACATTTAGGGTTCAGTGTCTCTTTGCCCAGGGACACTTGGACATGTGGCGGGGAGACGGGGGATCCAACCACCGACCCTGTAGTTGAGGGTCGACCGCCCTACACACTTCACCACAGCCGCCCCGAAGAAATAAATTCGACGCGTTATTTTTTCTCATTTTGTTGCGACAGTACAACACTTATATAATCGGGAAATACTTTTGAACAACTTGAAAATCCAGCT
>OX442369.1:1595412-1600412 GCA_949357725.1 Hyperoplus immaculatus
GACAGAAGCACATATTTCAAATTGATAATATATTTGCAGAAAGTTGTTTCAAGTTTTATCCGGCAAAAGCAGGTTGAAATTTCTCTCAAAACGTTCTACACTCTTATCTTCCAATACAACTGGGGCCTGTTTCAGGTAGCTGGTTTTGAGGCAACCCAGAGTTTGTTCGCTCTGAGTTGGTGGAAACTCTGGGTTTTCCGTTTCAGGTAGCAGGTTCAGTGCAACCGAGAGTCAGTTACTGCGGCAACATACGCCGTGGGTCTAACCTGCTGGATAGGTGGTTAGACCTACCCGAGTTTGTTTTCACTTTACGCTGCAGCCCCGACTGAAGAAAGAGTGTCACTGTCACACGCGTCCCTGTACAGTTTGAAGCAAAATCACTCTATAGAAATCTCCATCGGGATGTTTTTATCATTTCCTGATGATTTTACGTTTGACCAATCATTTATCTGATCAGTAGCCTTGTTCTCAGCCCTCGGTCCGTTCATATAGGCGGCCCCTTTACACATCGTGACATGCTCTATATTCAGATTAATAAACCTATTTGTAGCCTATTGTATGTTTTTTAACGTCTGTGCCACTGAACAGATTTATGTCAGGTGGATTCATGTAACGCTGCGGCTGCACGCGATCGTTGTAGTTCACTTGTGCGATCCTAAAGTCACAGACAAGCCTCGTTAAATAGCCTAATATGAATATAAAAATTATATAATTATTTAAACTGTGATCACTTGAGGAAAATGGATCTGGTAATAAATCAATCAGGCTCTTCAATGGAAACTGTCACCTAATGTGATATGCGTAACTTTTTAAAATAGACTATGGCTTCTCATACGGAAGCGAAATGATTATCTTGACAAAAAATGTTTGCTCTGTTTTTTTCTGAATTGCCGAGGAGATTAGATCAGAGTTATGAGACAATACCCCGTTAATTCTTCTCTATAGGCTACCATAAACTCATTCGTTAATATTTCTAACTCTAGTGGGAGGAGCGGAGATTTCTTTTTTTCTTTTTTGAGAAGTGGAGAAGTGAGAGGATCAATCATTTGTTTCTTCTGTTTCCATGGTGAATCATGTTATCAGCGATCCATTGACGATGGCTTTTATGCACACGCTCCACCCAGAGTGAACACGCTCAGAGTTGATAAACCCAACGCTGATCCACTGTTCTGAAACCGAAAACCCAGAGTTGCTTATCAACCCTGCGCTCTGAGTTTACCAACTCAGAGCGCAGGGTTAAACCCAGAGTATGTAAAACCAGCTACCTGAAACAGGCCCCTGACCTTCCAATAAATAAATAAATTGGACAAAAGTCGTCTGCTTTCCGTCAACATGAGATTGGAGCCCATTGTCTGTCTGTCTGCCTGCCTGCCTGTCTGTCTGTCTGTCTGCCTGCCTGCCTGCCTGTCTGTCTGTCTGCCTGCCTACCTGTCTGTCTGTCTGCCTGTCTGTCTGTCTGCCTTTTGACCATAGCAGAGATGCATCGTTTTTGTTTTAATAACGTTTCGCTTAAGAGTTATTGATCCTGGAAGAGTTTATTCTCCAATTTTTTAACTTTTTTCTTGAAATTCTTATGAAAAATAAACCTGCTCCTCTCATTTGTTCCTCTCACGTCGCCATAATACTGTTACAGTCAAGCCAGAAGTTATTCATACCAAATTTGACTTAAACTTAATTTTATTGGGGGGCGCCCTTAGCCCTCAGTTGGTAGGGCGTCCCCCCCCCCCCCATGGGCCTCGGCCAGCAGCAGACCCGGGTTTCGATTCCAGCCCGCGGTCGTTCTCTGCATGTCACTCCCCTCTCTGCCCCATTTCAACTCTGTCTCTACACTATCAATAAAGCATAAAAATACCAAAAAAAAAAAAATATCTTTAAACTTAATTTTATTCAACCAGCAAGTTTTTTCTTGATTGGAAATGATCCAGGCTTCTCCCAGAAGATAATCAGACGATGGACAAGAGGCTTCATTGTGGAAAAACATTTTTTTTCAGCTTTTATTAACATTTGAACAACAATTAGCATGTCCAAAGGGCTCTTCTGTTGATTATTGAGAAGGCTATGAATCATTTTGGTGATGCCTCTTGTGCATCGTCTGATTATCTTCTGGGAGAAGCCTGGGTCACTTCAAGTCAAGAAAAAAACTTGCTGGTTTCATAAACGTAACTTTAAGTCAAAATTTGCCAGGGGTGTGAATCATATCGGGCTTGACTGTACATTTCGTGTAGCCATACTATCCCCAAGACAACTATATTTCTACACTGGAAAGACAGAGGACATCTCAACTAAACGTGTTGGTTGGATATTATCTGTACGAAAAGAGAGAGAGAGAGAGAGAGAGAGAGAGAGAGACAGAGAGAGAGACAGAGAGAGAGAGAGAGAGAGAGAGACAGAGAGAGAGAGAGAGAGGGAGAGAGAGACACAGAGACACAGAGAGAGAGAGAGAGAGAGAGAGAGAGAGAGAGACAGAGAGAGAAAAAAAGTTTCATTTTCTACTTTTGGCATTTTTGTTGTTGCAAAAATCATATTTAAAAGGTGCTACGAGGAACTTTTAAATATTTCTGAAACAGTCTCATTTTTCCTCTGATGATCATGAATTACATGCAACAGCAAACGAGACCATCAGTGCAAAAGAATGCTATTTTTCATATAGTTTTTCTTAATGCCTTTGTCATGGGTATATACGCTCACCCAGGAACAACAGCTGGCGTGGTAAAAACACTACCGCTCAGGAATGTCATATTCTGACGGAAAACATTTTGACTTTTGTAAAAAAAATTAACACAGTTGACCAGTGACCGGTCAGAGTCGCATCAGCAGTTTGTTTATGTCAAGGTCACCACACACACACACACACACACACACACACACACACACACACACACACACACTTCCCCTTTCCTAAGGGTGTGTGTGTGTGAGGAAAAAGTGCTGACTGCACACACACACACACACACACACACACACACACACACACACACACACACACACACACACACACACACACACACACACACACACACACACACACACACACAGACTTATACTTTTTTATTCACATATTTATTAAAATAATTAATAATAATTCCACATTTGTATTCATATTTATTCACTTAGCTTGTGTTTTGATTGATTGGAAGTCTTCCAACAAAACTCATTTCAACATTCTCACGTGTACAATCCATAAGACCATGACGAAAAGGAGTTTTTTAACGGAAGTAAAATATATAAAAACTGTATATTTTGGGTAAAGTGTTTATCTCATAGATATCATCATGACACGTTGCCAGTTGATTACTGACATTAAAACAATACATTTTTGTAATAAAACTTTTTTCCTCTCTGCCTGCTTGTCTGTCTGTCTGTCTGTCTGTGTGTCTGTCTGTGTGTCTGTCTGTCTGTCTGTCTGTGTGTCTGTCTGTCTGTCTGTCTGCCTGTCTGCCTGCCTGTCTGCCTGTCTATCCACCCACCCATCCATGGACAAATCACTCCCAATTATCTTGAATAAATATGTAAAAGAAAAATTAGAATATCTAACTAATTATTTGTAAATTTGTGTCTCTTTGAAAATCAAGAATCTGGACGTTGGATAAAGCCAAGAGTTCAAACCTTCATTTCATTTGTAAAACATATTATTGGCCAAAGTTTTAAAAGAACACATTGTCTCTTATATTTTATAATCAAAAAACGACTATGTACATGTCTTAAAAATGCATTTTTTTAGCATGTTTTCAAGAACAAAATGTCTCATAAATCAGACAGTGAACAACTTATGAACAAATCCTTCTGTAATAACCTTCAGAATAGTGCTGAGAATGATTATGGAAAGTTTAGTTGATGTAAGTGCTTTAGAAGTTGAGATTTTTGGTTCAGAGTATTGAAAAAAATAACTAATGTTGAGATGATGTCCGTTGAAGATGGTTGTATAGGAGAAATATACAGACGCAAACAGATGGATGTTTTAGTAAATGCAAAAAATATGTAAAAATATGAAGTGAGTGTGTGTGTGTGTGTGTGTTTGTGTGTGTGTGAGAGAGTTGTGTGTTTGTGTGTGTGCGTGCAGGCGGGCGTGTGCGTGCGTGTGTGTGTGTGTATGCGCATGTGTGTGTGTGTGTGGGCGTGTGCGTGTGTGTGTGTGTGTGTGTGTGTGTGTGTGTGTGTGTGTGTGTGTAAAGAGGAAGCAGTGTGTGTATATAAACTCATGTTGAATTCGACTCTAAACATCTTCTGATCTGATCAGAAACTCGACGCAAGAAAAGACTCTTCTCTCCTTCATCTGAGCGGTGAGATATTTCATTTATTATTACACAGATTTTATTTTTATTTTATATTATTTTGTTTTAGCCAATATATTCTTAAAAATATATCTCTTATTTTCTAGCATTTTTGTATATGTTTATGTATATAAATTTTTTTAAGTATTTTATTTTATATTTGTATAAAATGTTACATAATTTTATTTAATTTTAATTTTTGCACTAAATATTTATACATAATTTTGTTCTAGTGATTCTATTTTTTTTTACCAAATATATTCTTAAAAATACATCTCTCACTTTCTAGCCTTTTTTCAAATACATTTTTTAAGTATTTTTATTTTTTCTGTTTTACATTTTACATCATTTAATTTTACATTTCTTGAATGTTTTCCCACACTTTTACCCTATTTATTTTGTTATATCTATTCTTGAAAATACTTATAACAGCACAGAGAGACTGTGTGTTCTTTAGTTTAGTTTTAGTTTATTTATTTAGCACACATTAACAATTAATTGTGCAAGGAGGGAACGAAGCGCACTGGCCTTGTACAGAGTTCCACCCCTATCAATAATCACAATGAAATCATATTCAGGCTAACAAATAAACTCTAGAAATGAAGGAGACAAGGTACATAAATACTCAAAATAATCAAAAATATGAAATGTTTTGACACCAAAAATCAATAAAAAATAAATTACAAAAAAAAAAAAAAAAATATATGTTTTATGTATTGTGTCGGTATG
>OX442369.1:1606892-1609392 GCA_949357725.1 Hyperoplus immaculatus
AAATTTTACTTAAACCTGCAGTGTGTAGAATTTGGGGTTTTATTTCCTAGCAGATTTTGTAGAAAGTAATTATAATATCCATAAGTACATTTAATTTAGTGCATAATAGCTGAAAAAAAATGTTTTAATTATAATTTTTTCCCTTAGAAAGGGTCTCATATATGTCCATATTTCTGCATATTTTGGACCAAGGCCTAGTGCCGCCATCTTGAAAGGGTCATAGTTGGAATGTCATCAGGTGCATTGTTTAAAATTTAGAATTGTTCTTGTCCTTGAAGGCCACTGTAGCTTCTGTTATTATTTAAAAGGGTTGGGGTTACCCAGGGAGCGTTGCATTCTAGAACTTTGTAGAACTTTCTTGATGATGTCATATTACACACTGCACCTTTAAGTGTATTTATGCGTTCAAAATAAACTACACTTAAGGACGAGAATAATTGCAACATTATTTTTTTAAACTTTTTATTACCAAGAATACAAAAGATATCTACATTCACATACCACGTTACTGTAGCATGACTGACCACATTGATCTCAAGTAAACGTTACCCAATCAAATTATCAAAATGTACTTTCAATTATTCGTCCCAGTTTGAGAAAATCAACATTTTTATTTTTATTTTTATTCATATTTTGTTATTTTTTCACCCATTTACCCAAAATGTCTTCTTTCTTCCTTAATACATTTGGCACTTGATGCAGATTATCACCGTCTCTGTAGTCCAACAGTCCATTGTAGAATTAAGCCACGTTTGTGTTTGTGTTTGTGGTGGCAGACAAACGAACGAACAACACAGCAACTCATAAACAAGGGACGACCTTAGGCTCATTGCTGTCGGACTATTTTGGGTTGGCACGATGGTGGGCCCGAAATTTATGTTTTTTGGGGGGTAAAAATTAACACAACAAACAAACAACAAATAGCTTAAAAATTATATAAAAAACAACAACAATACAATAAACATATCATACCTGGAAAAAACACCCACATGGGATTACACATGGCCGTCTCATTTTAAGAGTTACATGGACAACTGTTACATCATGTATGTTACAACAACATGTAGCTCCGGAAAAAATGAAGAAACCAGTCTGGATTTTTCTTGAATCTTCATCTCTACATGAAAATGCTCTTTAATGACAAACAATGTGTTGGAATTTGGTAGAAATGTTGTCAGTGGTTTATATTATAAAACCAAAATGTTCATTCTACTCAAACATAATGCCTCTAAAGAGTAAAACGAGAGACACTGAACATTTGGAGTGGTCTCTTAAATTTTTTTCCAGAGATGTATGTGTGAACGTCTAAACTATTCTCCTCACATAGCGGCAGTTTTTTTAAGTACAGTGTTGATTTTTGAAAGTACCCAAATAAGTTAGAAATAAAAAAAATATATAAATACAGCACATGAAACATGAAAGAAATAAATTAAGACGTTGCTGCCACAGATGGAAATAGACAGATGACCACATCTCTGATCGTAGCTATGACTTTTAACTTTAATTTTTTCCCATTTATTTTATTACTGTTCGTATAAAGAGCACAAATTTCAACCAGTGGACCAGCATTTTCAACAGTCACTTTGAACCGTATGGGCTTGGCCTATGGATGTGGGTCAGGCTAAGGAGGGAGTTAAAGCTGTAGTGCGTAACTTTCTCCATATAAATGAATGTCGGTTACGTTCAAGCCATAGCCAAATGAGTTGACACAAAGTTGATTAAGCCTATTATCAGCTCCACAAAACTCTCTCTGTATTTCTCAGGATGGCAGCGTTTACAAACTGGTGTCCTCCCCCCCTGACACCCCTGACACTGGTGCAGGAGCTCAGAAAAATCCCAAGAAGAGCCCAAGAAATGTTTCAGTTGTTGATTCTACTGCTAAGAAAAAAACCTGGACGTACAGCAGAAGGTATAAAATCCAATGTGCCATCACTGAAGGCTTTACCTCATGTAGATGCACCGACAGTGTTGTTGTTATTACTCAGAACTCCTCATGGGGGGCTGTAGAAGTTACGCACTATAGCTTTAACATGTGCTTCAAACCCATTGTTTTTTTGTGGCTGCCAATCCAGCCCGGCTAAAACCTGGAACTTTAAAAACCAGCGCACATTGCTTCTACAACCCGCTGGCATATCCCAGAAAAGGTATTTAGGCTTCCGGCATGAATTCAAGTGCTAACAGTCACGGATGTGGAGCGTGAACCCATCCCGTCTTTACTCTGTCATCCTTTCGCACACTTTTTTGTCCGACTTTTTCCTGATGCATGTGTCTCTCTTTTCCTTTTATCATGGTGTACGTATAACTTTTCTCCGTTTTAAAAAAAAAAGGCAAAAAAAAGTTTTTCTCCAATCAATCAATCAATAATCAATCTACCACAGTTGATTAGTGTGGGTTGTCTCGAGCACTCCATACATCTCCGCCAGTTTTTTAAACCGCGGCCCCCAGTCGTTGAGATAGTCATATTCGTGATCCGTACTGGACGTCCCGGATTGGAGCGAGC
>OX442369.1:1624937-1642437 GCA_949357725.1 Hyperoplus immaculatus
ACATGACAATTTAAGTTTTCACATTTAAGACAGAACGGACGAGACAAAAACAAGCAGGAGGTCATTGCATATTTGTACAGTGTGTGTGTGTGTGTGTGTGTGTGTGTGTGTGTGTGTGTGTGTGTGTGTGCGCACTACATTTATACCGAAAACGTCAAGATCTAGACAGTTCTGCTACATGCAGCAAAATCAAACCCAAGGCCGAGTGATGCCCTTGTGCTGATGTTTTGAGCTATACGTGTTAAAAGCTTTACACCGTTATTTTGTCACCAGTAAAAAGTGCCTTGTCGTGCTTATATAGCCGAGTGAGGGGAGGCTGATAAATAGCTTGCAGAGGCAATTGTGTTTTCAGTGATGGAATGGACATACACACACAAACACACACACACACACACACACACGCAAAAGCAGACAGACACGCACACACACACACACACACACACACGCACGCAAACACACACACACACACACACACATACACCAGTCTGACAAACAAGGGAATGAGACAGCAGTGGTGAAGAATGGCCAAGAAATCTCTGGTTAAGGAAAATGTTGCACTTGCACAGCAAAGAGTTTTAGCCTATTATGTAAAAGTTTTGTGTACATTTTTTTATGTGTAATGCTCTTGCTTTCTGATGTATTGTATTGTATTATGTCTGTCTGTCTGTCTGTCTGTCTGTCTGTCTGTCTGTCTGTCTGTCTGTCTGTCTGTCTATCTATCTATCTATCTATCTATCTATCTATCTATCTATCTATCTATCTATCTATCTATCTATCTATCTATCTGTCTATCTATCTATCTATCTATCTATCTATCTATCTATCTATCTATCTATCTATCTATCTATCTATCTATCTATCTATCTATCTATCTATCGCAGTGAATTGTATCTTACTAGACGGTGGTCTCTAGAACCACTCCGTTGCTGTACTACGAGCAGCTGGCAGCTGACTTTTATTTTGTTGAGTTTGAGACACTGCAACCGTGTTACCAAAGGGAGCCATGTTTGTTAGTATCATAGCAACAACAGGAGCCCCGCTGAGTTTACCACATTCAGAGCTGTTTGGTTTAGACAGGGGATCAAAGAATGGACGGATAAACTGATCCATCTGTGCTGCAATTATAGCCTGATACAGTGCTGGAAACAAGTTGGGGGGCTAATAGACCCATTTCAATATTTCTATCATGACATTTATTTTTTAATTTTTTAGGGCCCGAGCACAGACATGTGCGAAAGCCCTATTGTAATCGGTATGATTATTATTAGGGCCCGAGCACAGACATGTGCGAAAGCCCTATTGTTCTCGGTAGGATTTTTATTATTAGGGCCCGAGCACAGACATGTGCGAAAGCCCTATTGTTCTCGGTATGATTATTATTCCCTGTTATTCTTTTTATTTATAGTCATTTTTGGCACTTTTCACCCCCTTCCCGTCATGCATTAGTTGAAAAAGTTTGCGTACGCATCAGACCTGCAAGAAATTGCAATGTATCAGTGGTTCAGGATTTGATCTCAAAAATTGCGCCCCCTATGGCCAAAAACTGTTTTTCAGGAAATGCATGCTCAAAAATTGAGCTAGAAGCCTGAAATTTCCGGACAACATGTAATGGCCCAAGGCGCACATAAATGCAATTTTATGTCCAGGGCCAAAATCAACAGGAAGTCGGCCATGTTGGAATTAGTGCCTAAAACCGCCAAAACCATCTTTTCGCATTTCGACGAACTAGTCCTAGAGTTTTTATGCCAGGGACGTCAAACCACTTCTCAAATACAAAAGACCCTTGCCCGATAAGGAATTGCGAAAATCTCAGGAAGTTGGCAGAGAACCAGGGATCTTTTTGGGGTCAAAGGTCGCGTAAATACGCACCTCATGACACTTTAATTCATCATAGCTCAGGCTGTGTTATACCTAGCTGCACCAAATTAATAACCCAAATGTATCTTTGCAGGCCCCACAAAAAAGCCTCTTGAAGCCCCGCCCCAAAATCAACAGGAAGTCTTTAAATGTGAAATATGTGAATTTCTGACTCGAAAATCCTCAAAAAGTTCAAAATTTTTTAACTCCTAGCAGGAACATATTTAGCAAAACGACCTGAATAGGGACACTCATAAGACATGGAAGATATACCAATAATTTTTTTGTTTGATTCCGAATAACTATGACGAGCTGAGAGCCAATATTCGCCAACACGGCGATAAAAGTCAGAACTCCACATTACTCTGCAGGATTGCAGAATAAAGTGGACTCATAACAACTTTTTGTGCAAACAAAAACATGCTAGGGTACGTCCTCCGACATGGAAGATGATATACCCGAAAGCTTGTTTTATCCGGAATAACCGTCTTGCAGAACGGGCTTCACATTCGCAAACAAACATCAAAAATTAACCTGATGAACCCTTTGAATGATAATAACTCAGGCTGTGTTATACTTAGAACCACACAATTTCATACAGCGATGTACAATCCCAGTACGAACAAAAAAGCCTCTTGACACCCCACCCCAAAATCAACAGGAAGTGTTCTTTTTAGCAATATTCGCCCATAAAACCAAGTTGGTTGCTCATTACAATACAGATGGCACTCTCTTCCTACATTAAGTAGGAAGAGACTGCCATCTGCTGGATAGATTTATCTACACATCCTACTCCCACTAAATGGCAGTATTGCATTACAAATAAAGGGACTGAAGACTTCGCTTAGCCCAGTGGTTCTCAATTATTTTCTGTCATGCCCCCCCAGGGGACAGACATTTTTTCGCCCCCCCCCCTCTCCCCCAAATTGAAATACTATTGAGAACCTGCTAATATTTATTTATTAATCCGTACAAAAACACTGTTTCTGGCATGAGCATTCTGCATACAATCACCTTAATATAAAATTAGATGTTTGATTATACAATTAGCTGAGATAACTTCTGCAGCAACTTCAAAAAAAATTGGAGTTCAGTTTATTAGCTCAATTTGTAACATTTAAACAAGACAACTCAGTCTGTGTGAATCTCAGGACAGAGAAACAAGAGCAAATGATTAACTGAGGTTTGCATTTCATTCAAAACATTTCACAACTGTAAACATGGTTGGTGTTTTTTTATTATTATAGGCCAATATGCCTTCTGTGATGCAAACCTATAATTGATTAATGTTATAATTAGTGTACTTGCTTAATTTCCTTTGAAATAGCCTACAGAGACACTTGGAGACACATGTGGACGTTTATTTACTGCAAATCACGGCCTTTCGCACGGTAATGACCGTACACAAGCACGCGTCGCGCTTCGCTGTAATTTCGCTCTGCAATGGTCCATGTGCTCCAAACTTCACCTTCCTGGTAAGAGTCCAGGCCTGAGGTCGTCCTTGCATCCGTATCAAGCACGTCGCGGCAACTTCCGCGTTTCTGGCATGAGCATTCTGCATACAATCACCTTAATATAAAATTAGATGTTTGATTATACAATTAGCTGAGATAACTTCTGCAGCAACTTCAAAAAAAATTGGAGTTCAGTTTATTAGCTCAATTTGTAACATTTAAACAAGACAACTCAGTCTGTGTGAATCTCAGGACAGAGAAACAAGAGCAAATGATTAACTGAGGTTTGCATTTCATTCAAAACATTTCACAACTGTAAACATGGTTGGTGTTTTTTTATTATTATAGGCCAATATGCCTTCTGTGATGCAAACCTATAATTGATTAATGTTATAATTAGTGTACTTGCTTAATTTCCTTTGAAATAGCCTACAGAGACACTTGGAGACACATGTGGACGTTTATTTACTGCAAATCACGGCCTTTCGCACGGTAATGACCGTACACAAGCACGCGTCGCGCTTCGCTGTAATTTCGCTCTGCAATGGTCCATGTGCTCCAAACTTCACCTTCCTGGTAAGAGTCCAGGCCTGAGGTCGTCCTTGCATCCGTATCAAGCACGTCGCGGCAACTTCCGCGTTTCTGGCATGAGCATTCTGCATACAATCACCTTAATATAAAATTAGATGTTTGATTATACAATTAGCTGAGATAACTTCTGCAGCAACTTCAAAAAAAATTGGAGTTCAGTTTATTAGCTCAATTTGTAACATTTAAACAAGACAACTCAGTCTGTGTGAATCTCAGGACAGAGAAACAAGAGCAAATGATTAACTGAGGTTTGCATTTCATTCAAAACATTTCACAACTGTAAACATGGTTGGTGTTTTTTTATTATTATAGGCCAATATGCCTTCTGTGATGCAAACCTATAATTGATTAATGTTATAATTAGTGTACTTGCTTAATTTCCTTTGAAATAGCCTACAGAGACACTTGGAGACACATGTGGACGTTTATTTACTGCAAATCACGGCCTTTCGCACGGTAATGACCGTACACAAGCACGCGTCGCGCTTCGCTGTAATTTCGCTCTGCAATGGTCCATGTGCTCCAAACTTCACCTTCCTGGTAAGAGTCCAGGCCTGAGGTCGTCCTTGCATCCGTATCAAGCACGTCGCGGCAACTTCCGCGTTTCTGGCATGAGCATTCTGCATACAATCACCTTAATATAAAATTAGATGTTTGATTATACAATTAGCTGAGATAACTTCTGCAGCAACTTCAAAAAAAATTGGAGTTCAGTTTATTAGCTCAATTTGTAACATTTAAACAAGACAACTCAGTCTGTGTGAATCTCAGGACAGAGAAACAAGAGCAAATGATTAACTGAGGTTTGCATTTCATTCAAAACATTTCACAACTGTAAACATGGTTGGTGTTTTTTTATTATTATAGGCCAATATGCCTTCTGTGATGCAAACCTATAATTGATTAATGTTATAATTAGTGTACTTGCTTAATTTCCTTTGAAATAGCCTACAGAGACACTTGGAGACACATGTGGACGTTTATTTACTGCAAATCACGGCCTTTCGCACGGTAATGACCGTACACAAGCACGCGTCGCGCTTCGCTGTAATTTCGCTCTGCAATGGTCCATGTGCTCCAAACTTCACCTTCCTGGTAAGAGTCCAGGCCTGAGGTCGTCCTTGCATCCGTATCAAGCACGTCGCGGCAACTTCCGCGTTTCTGGCATGAGCATTCTGCATACAATCACCTTAATATAAAATTAGATGTTTGATTATACAATTAGCTGAGATAACTTCTGCAGCAACTTCAAAAAAAATTGGAGTTCAGTTTATTAGCTCAATTTGTAACATTTAAACAAGACAACTCAGTCTGTGTGAATCTCAGGACAGAGAAACAAGAGCAAATGATTAACTGAGGTTTGCATTTCATTCAAAACATTTCACAACTGTAAACATGGTTGGTGTTTTTTTATTATTATAGGCCAATATGCCTTCTGTGATGCAAACCTATAATTGATTAATGTTATAATTAGTGTACTTGCTTAATTTCCTTTGAAATAGCCTACAGAGACACTTGGAGACACATGTGGACGTTTATTTACTGCAAATCACGGCCTTTCGCACGGTAATGACCGTACACAAGCACGCGTCGCGCTTCGCTGTAATTTCGCTCTGCAATGGTCCATGTGCTCCAAACTTCACCTTCCTGGTAAGAGTCCAGGCCTGAGGTCGTCCTTGCATCCGTATCAAGCACGTCGCGGCAACTTCCGCGTTTCTGGCATGAGCATTCTGCATACAATCACCTTAATATAAAATTAGATGTTTGATTATACAATTAGCTGAGATAACTTCTGCAGCAACTTCAAAAAAAATTGGAGTTCAGTTTATTAGCTCAATTTGTAACATTTAAACAAGACAACTCAGTCTGTGTGAATCTCAGGACAGAGAAACAAGAGCAAATGATTAACTGAGGTTTGCATTTCATTCAAAACATTTCACAACTGTAAACATAGTTGGTGTTTTTTTATTATTATAGGCCAATATGCCTTCTGTGATGCAAACCTATAATTGATTAATGTTATAATTAGTGTACTTGCTTAATTTCCTTTGAAATAGCCTACAGAGACACTTGGAGACACATGTGGACGTTTATTTACTGCAAATCACGGCCTTTCGCACGGTAATGACCGTACACAAGCACGCGTCGCGCTTCGCTGTAATTTCGCTCTGCAATGGTCCATGTGCTCCAAACTTCACCTTCCTGGTAAGAGTCCAGGCCTGAGGTCGTCCTTGCATCCGTATCAAGCACGTCGCGGCAACTTCCGCGCTTCCGGCGACAGGTATTGCTGTGCCGCGCGCTCCGAAGAGGCACGTTCTCTTGTGCGGTCGCCCGGAGCGCCGAGGACGGCCGGGACGGCGAGCAGCATGGATGGGCGAGGGCCCGGTCATCACTGCTTGCAGTTTTAATTATTCTTTGCAATCCTAAATGGGACTTTTCCCCTACTTCCCCTGCCAGAAAAGTTGTAAAACTCTGCAGGCAGGTCAGACCTGCAAAAAATTGCAATGTATCAGTGGTTCAGGATTTGTGCATTACAATTGCGCCCCCTATGGCCACAAACAGTTTTACGGGAAATGCATGCTCAAAAATTGGGCTAGAAGCCTGAAATTTCCGGACAACATGTAAAGGCCCAAGGCGCACATAAATGCAATTGTATGTCATTAGCCAAAATCAACAGGAAGTCGGCCATGTTGGATTCAGTGCTAAAACCGCCACTTTACATCTTTTCGCATTTCGACGAAAGGCTCCTAGAGTTTTTGCGACAGGGACGTCAAACCACTTCTCAAATACAAAAGACCCTTGCCCGATAAGGAATTGCGAAAATCTCAGGAAGTTAGCACGGAACCAGGGATCTTTTTGGGGTCAAAGGTCGCGTAAATACGCACCTCATGACACTTTAATTCATCATAGCTCAGGCTGTGTTATACCTAGCTGCACCAAATTAATAACCCAAATGTATCTCTGCAGGCCCCACAAAAAAGCCTCTTGAAGCCCCGCCCCAAAATCAACAGGAAGTCTTTAAATGTGAAATATGTGAATTTCTGACTCGAAAATCCTCAAAAAGTTCAAAATTTTTTAACTCCTAGCAGGAACATATTTAGCAAAACGAAAACTCTAGGGACACTCATAAGACATGGAAGATATACCAATAATTTTTTTGTTTGATTCCGAATAACTATGACGAGCTGAGAGCCGATATTCGCCAACACGGCGATAAAAGTCAGAACTCCACATTACTCTGCAGGATTGCAGAGCAAAGTGGACTCATAACAACTTTTTGTGCAAACAAAAACATGATAGGGTACGTCCTGCGACATGGAAGATGATATACCCGAAAGCTTGTTTTAATCGGAATAACAGTCTTGCAGCAGCGGCGCCTGATTGGCCAAAAACCATCACAAACGCACGTCATGAACCCTTTGATTGATCATAACTAAGGCTGTGTTGTACTTAGAACCACACAATTTCATACAGCGATGTACAATCCCAGTACGAACAAAAAAGCCTCTTGACACCCCACCCCAAAATCAACAGGAAGTGTTCTTTTTAGCAATATTCGCCCATAAAACCAGGCCCCCAGGATGCTGCCTTCTCCGAGCAGCCAGCATGGACTAGTGGCCAACCCATTGGTACTGCATGCTGTGAATGGGAGCAGTCTCTTCCTACATTAAGTAGGAAGAGACTGCCATCTGCTGGATACATTTATCTACACATCCTACTCCCACTAAATGGCAGTATTGCATTACAAATAAAGGGACTGAAGACTTCGCTTAGCCCAGTGGTTCTCAATTATTTTCTGTCATGCCCCCCCAGGGGACAGACATTTTTCGCCCCCCCCCCTCTCCCCCAAATTGAAATACTATTGAGAACCTGCTAATATTTATTTATTAATCCGTACAAAAACACTGTTTCTGGCATGAGCATTCTGCATACAATCACCTTAATATAAAATTAGATGTTTGATTATACAATTAGCTGAGATAACTTCTGCAGCAACTTAATCCAGAGAACTGGGAGAGGAAATCTTCGAGGAGTGAAGGTCTCAGAAAAGGAATTATTATAAACTGACTAAATGAACACACACATGCAACTCTGTTATTTTGTGCCTGACTAAAGGGAATTAACTATAGTTGCTAACAGTAAATGTCACAAAATCTACCTTAAATTTAGTCAGAAAAAAGATTTATTAAAGACAGAATACATCTGTCAGACCAATATCACAAGATTTTGCTAGATAAGTTAATTAACATTTTTAATTTTAAACCCAATGTATTCAAGATTATCAATGGACTATTCTCATTTAATATTTAAAATTAAAACACAGCAGTCATACAAGTAAAGTTATTAAGTCATGTAACATTTATTTACACAGCTCCTACAGTATAACTCTATAAACAATGACTTAATAATAATCAATATGTTATATTCTCTAACTATCATTCTTCACTCATTCATTCTTCATTAACAACACTCTAAGATAAACTACACCTTTTCAATTATGAAGCATTGCAGTAAGTGAAAATATTATAACACAATATATGTTGATATAGAGTCTGTACAATTACAAATAAAATCATTTTGAAGTTGTCACCTCTATCCACATAATGTCTGCTATTTTAAATTTTGTTTTCAACTTTCCACTAGATGGCAGTATTGCATTACAAATAGAGGGACTGAAGACTTCTTTTAGCCCAGTGGTTCTCAATTATTTTCTGTCATGCCCCACCTAGGGGATAGAAATTTTTTCGCGCCCCCCCCCCCCCCAAATTGAAATACTATTGAGAACCTGCTAATATTTCTTTATTAATCCGTACAAAAACACTGTTTCTAGCATGAGCATTCTGCATACAATCACCTTAATATAAAATTAGATGTTTGATTATACAATTAGCTGAGATAACTTCTGCAGCAACTTCAAAAAAAATCGGAGTTCAGTTAATTAGCTCAATTTGTAACATTTAAACAAGACAACTCAGTCTGTGTGAATCTCAGGACAGAGAAACAAGAGCAAATTATTAACTGAGGTTTGCATTTCATTCAAAACATTTCACAACTGTACACATAGGTGGTGTTTTTTTATTATTACAGGCCAATATGCCTTCTGTGATGCAAACCTATAATTGATTAATGTTATAAATAGTGTACTTGCTTAATTTCCTTTGAAATAGCCTACAGAGACACTTGGAGACACATGTGGACGTTTATTTACTGCAAATCACGGCCTTTCGCACGGTAATGACCGTACACAAGCACGCGTCGCGCTTCGCTGTAATTTCGCTCTGCAATGGTCCATGTGCTCCAAACTTCACCTTCCTGGTAAGAGTCCAGGCCTGAGGTCGTCCTTGCATCCATATCAAGCACGTCGCGGCAACTTCCGCGCTTCCGGCGACAGGTATTGCTGTGCCGCGCGCTCCGAAGAGGCACGTTCTCTTGTGCGGTCGCCCGGAGCGCCGAGGACGGCCGGGACGGCGAGCAGCATGGATGGGCGAGGGCCCGGTCATCACTGCTTGCAGTTTTAATTCCCTGTTATTCTTTTTATTTATAGTCATTTTTGGCACTTTTCACCCCCTTCCCGTCATGCATTAGTTGAAAAAGTTTGCGTACCCATCAGACCTGCAAGAAATTGCAATGTATCAGTGGTTCAGGATTTGATCTCAAAAATTGCGCCCCCTATGGCCAAAAACTGTTTTTCAGGAAATGCATGCTCAAAAATTGAGCTAGAAGCCTGAAATTTCCGGACAACATGTAATGGCCCAAGGCGCACATAAATGCAATTTTATGTCCAGGGCCAAAATCAACAGGAAGTCGGCCATGTTGGAATTAGTGCCTAAAACCGCCAAAACCATCTTTTCGCATTTCGACGAACTAGTCCTAGAGTTTTTATGCCAGGGACGTCAAACCACTTCTCAAATACAAAAGACCCTTGCCCGATAAGGAATTGCGAAAATCTCAGGAAGTTAGCAGAGAACCAGGGATCTTTTTGGGGTCAAAGGTCGCGTAAATACGCACCTCATGACACTTTAATTCATCATAGCTCAGGCTGTGTTATACCTAGCTGCACCAAATTAATAACCCAAATGTATCTTTGCAGGCCCCACAAAAAAGCCTCTTGAAGCCCCGCCCCAAAATCAACAGGAAGTCTTTAAATGTGAAATATGTGAATTTCTGACTCGAAAATCCTCAAAAAGTTCAAAATTTTTTAACTCCTAGCAGGAACATATTTAGCAAAACGACCTGAATAGGGACACTCATAAGACATGGAAGATATACCAATAATTTTTTTGTTTGATTCCGAATAACTATGACGAGCTGAGAGCCAATATTCGCCAACACGGCGATAAAAGTCAGAACTCCACATTACTCTGCAGGATTGCAGAATAAAGTGGACTCATAACAACTTTTTGTGCAAACAAAAACATGATAGGGTACGTCCTCCGACATGGAAGATGATATACCCGAAAGCTTGTTTTATCCGGAATAACCGTCTTGCAGAACGGGCTTCACATTCGCAAACAAACATCAAAAATTAACCTGATGAACCCTTTGAATGATAATAACTCAGGCTGTGTTATACTTAGAACCACACAATTTCATACAGCGATGTACAATCCCAGTACGAACAAAAAAGCCTCTTGACACCCCACCCCAAAATCAACAGGAAGTGTTCTTTTTAGCAATATTCGCCCATAAAACCAAGTTGGTTGCTCATTACAATACAGATGGCACTCTCTTCCTACATTAAGTAGGAAGAGACTGCCATCTGCTGGATAGATTTATCTACACATCCTACTCCCACTAAATGGCAGTATTGCATTACAAATAAAGGGACTGAAGACTTCGCTTAGCCCAGTGGTTCTCAATTATTTTCTGTCATGCCCCCCCAGGGGACAGACATTTTTTCGCCCCCCCCCTCTCCCCCAAATTGAAATACTATTGAGAACCTGCTAATATTTATTTATTAATCCGTACAAAAACACTGTTTCTGGCATGAGCATTCTGCATACAATCACCTTAATATAAAATTAGATGTTTGATTATACAATTAGCTGAGATAACTTCTGCAGCAACTTCAAAAAAAATTGGAGTTCAGTTTATTAGCTCAATTTGTAACATTTAAACAAGACAACTCAGTCTGTGTGAATCTCAGGACAGAGAAACAAGAGCAAATGATTAACTGAGGTTTGCATTTCATTCAAAACATTTCACAACCGTAAACATAGTTGGTGTTTTTTTATTATTATAGGCCAATATGCCTTCTGTGATGCAAACCTATAATTGATTAATGTTATAATTAGTGTACTTGCTTAATTTCCTTTGAAATAGCCTACAGAGGCACTTGGAGACACATGTGGACGTTTATTTACTGCAAATCACGGCCTTTCGCACGGTAATGACCGTACACAAGCACGCGTCGCGCTTCGCTGTAATTTCGCTCTGCAATGGTCCATGTGCTCCAAACTTCACCTTCCTGGTAAGAGTCCAGGCCTGAGGTCGTCCTTGCATCCGTATCAAGCACGTCGCGGCAACTTCCGCGCTTCCGGCGACAGGTATTGCTGTGCCGCGCGCTCCGAAGAGGCACGTTCTCTTGTGCGGTCGCCCGGAGCGCCGAGGACGGCCAGGACGGCGAGCAGCATGGATGGGCGAGGGCCCGGTCATCACTGCTTGCAGTTTTAATTTGTTTTACTTTTACTTTTAAAGGTGCAGTGTGTAATATGACATCATCAAGTAAGTTCTAGAAAGTTCTAGAATGCAACGCTCCCTGGGTAACCCCAACCTTTTCGAATAATAACAGAAGCTACAGTGGCCTTCAAGGACAAGAACAATTCTACATTTTAAACAATGCACCTGATGACATTCCAACTATGACACTTTCAAGATGGCGGCACTAGGCCTTGGTCCAAAATATGCAGAAATATGGACATATATGAGACCCTTTCTAAGGGAAAAAATTATAATTCAATACATTTTTTTCAGCTATTATGCACTAAATTAAATGTACTTACGGATATTATAATTACTTTCTACAAAATCTGCTTGGAAATAAAACCCAAAATTATACACACTGCAGGTTTAATGTGCTATGAGCAACTTTTAAATATTTTCTGAAACAGTCAGATTTTTCCTCTGATGATCGACCAGGCTTAAAAATACTACTCACAAGTTGAGTGTTTAAAGCTATAGTGCGTAACTTTTTTCTTTAAATTAATGTCGGTTACATTCAAGCCATTGCCAAATGAGTTGGAACACAGTTGATTAAGCTTTTCAGCTGCACAAAACTCTCTCTGTATTTCTCAGTATGGCAGCGTTTACAAACTGGTGTGGGCCCCCCCCCCCCCCCCCCCCCCGACACTGGTGCAGGAGCTCAGAAAAATCCCAAGAAGAGCCCAAGAAATGTTTCAGTTGTTGATTCTACTGCTAAGAAAAAAAAAAAACCTGGACATACAGCAGAAGGTATAAAATCCATGTGCCATCATTGAAGGCTTTACCTCATGTAGATTCCCCGACAGTGTTGTTGTAATTTACTCAGAATTCCTCATGGGTGGGGGGGGGGGGGGGCAGAAGTTACGCACTATAGCTTTAAGAGGTAGTTTTTTTTTTGCAGCAAGTGTACATTAAGCAGTTGTATTACGTACCAGTCTTGGCATCCACAGAGAAGTATGGCTGCCCCTCTAGGATGCTGTAAACCACTCGAGCGCTGTTTCCATACGTTGGGTCGTCTGCGTCTGTGGCCGTCAGCTGATGACAGACGTGCCTGTTTAAAACATGGAGGAGACGTTCTCTATAACTATTATGTTTTCAAATGAGTTTTTTTCATAGATAGATAGATAGATAGATGGATGGATGGATGGATGGATGGATAGATAGATAGATAGATAGATAGATGGATGGATGGATGGATGGATGGATGGATGGATGGATGGATGGATGGATGGATAGGTAGGTAGGTAGGTAGGTAGATAGATAGATAGATAGATAGATAGATAGATAGATAGATAGATAGATAGATAAATAGATAGATAGATAGATAGATAGATAGATAGATAGATAGATAGATAGATAGATAGATAGACAGATAGAGATAGACAGACATACAGACAGACAGCCAGCCAGACAGACACACACACACACACACACACACACACACACACACACACACACACACACACACACACACACACACACACACACACACACACACACACACAGATCCCTTCCCCTCCCTCTCACTCACCTATATTGGACATTTCCGTACTGTCGCCTCATAAGGTCCGTCCAGGAACTTTGGCTCGTTGTCGTTGATGTCCTGAATCTTCACTATGAACTGGGACTCGGGCTCCAGAGGCCGGTCCGTCAGCCGGTTCCTGGCCTGGGCCCGGAGCAGGTACTGGGCACGCACCTGTGGCAATATGACAATATGTTTTTTAAGATAATTTTTTTGGCATTTTTCAAGCTTTTTATTAGATAGTACAGAGTTGAAATGGGGAGTGAGAGAGAGAGAGAGAGAGAGAGAGAGAGAGAGAGAGAGAGAGAGAGAGAGACAGAGAGAGAGAGAGAGGGAGAGAGAGAGAGAGGGAGACAGAGAGAGAAAGAGAGGGAGAGAGAGAGAGAGAGAGAGGGGAGGGGGGTGAGCTGCAGTAAAGGTTTCTGGCCTGGGCTCGGAGCAGGTACTGGGCACGCACCTGTCGCAATATGACAATTAGTTTTTTAAGATTATTTTTTGGCATTTTCAAGCTTTTTATTGGATATTACAGAGTTGAAATGGAAGACAGAGAGAGAGAGAGAGAGAGAGAGGAGAGAGAGAGAGAGAGAGAGAGAGAGAGAGAGACAGAGAGAGAGAGAGAGAGAGAGAGAGAGAGAGATAGAGGGGGGGGTGGGTTGAGTAGGAGCAGGTATTGGGCCCGCACCTGTGGCAATATGACAATTTTACATAAATTCGCTACAGTGGAGCAGATACACTCTTTCAATTTGTGTTACAAGCATGATAATTGGTATAAGCAGTCTCCATGACCAATGTCAAGTGAAATTGTTTAATTTTCTTAGGAAATTTCCTTTACATTTCTATGCGAACATTTTTATTCTGAAATTTCAAATGTTTCGGACACTTTTCTCGTCAAGTGACCCATGGAGACTTGTGGATATGCACTGTGTGAATGTGAATTACGGACATCTGCAACTGAATTGTAGATATCTTTCATTCCAGTTTGATGAATGACCCTCCTGGCTTGCCGTACTGACCTCTCTGTCGAGCCTCTGGATGGCGTGGATGTCCCCCGTGCTGTCGTCGATAGTGAAGGTGGTGCCAGCGCCCTCACCGGAGAGGATGTACTTTATAGAGCCGTCCCCTTTGTCCATGTCCGAGTGCAGCTGGGAAGAGATATAAACAGAGATTTTTTTTTTCTTAACCTTTATGTATACAGGTAAATCCCATTGAGACCGAAGACTCTTTTTCAAGGGAGACCTGTTCCCATTCCCACGTTACCATTCACACACACACATTCATACACCGATAGCAGCAGGCTAACTATCGACATTCACACGAGACAAGGTGGGTGAAGTGTCTTGCCCAAGGACACAACAACCATGACACAGGTGGCAGGGCGGGGATCGAACCTCCAACCCTTTGAACATCGGCCGACCCGCTCTACCAACTGAGCCACAGTCACCCCCATTTTAGTGAGAAATGTTAAATTTTTACTACATAAGAACACTTTTAGCTATTTTGGATACATGTCAAGTGTTTTGGAGGTAGTTTGTGTTACACCCATATATTCTTCTATTTAGGTAGAATTTTTCTTTACTCAATCAACCCGATTCTTGTGGTTGATTTAGCGTGCTTAAAAATACCCGGAGGTCTACTAAATCCGGCCAAAAAAATTTGTGTTGAAAACAGCATTCTATTTGGCCGATTCTGGCCCACAATCCAGTGCGCACCGGAAGTGACGTCACATCGACGGAGCCTCCATATGAAAACAAACGGGGATGAGACGGATATAAAAGCAAGAGGCAAGATCACGGTGAAATGTTATGATGAAATAAAAAAAGTTTGTCCCAATAGTATGCCTACTGCATCCTAACTAGATTCTTTTTTAATGGGCAGATGTAGTATGTAGAATAGAAAAAAGAAAGAGTTAGTATGCAATTTGGAATGCAAGGTAATAGTAGTCCCCTTTCAGGTATTATATGTGCTTTTATTTTCTAGGGACTTTTATTTTGAAATTGTTCATGTCTAATGACTTCTGGGGTCAGAAAGTTGGTTTCCTGTTCCCAGAGGAAGATGGCTGGAGTCAAACCACCTGCTTTTCCCATCCAGTGCAATCCACACTGTGAAACAACACCGCAGCAATGTCGTAAGTAAATAATTTTAGTTTTGTTTTAATTGTCATTTAAGTGTTTAAATTAGGGCTGTCAAGGAATCGCAAAATTTATGACATATTTTTATTGGTTTTCAATGTACCATGGAGGGATTATTTTTTTTTTTTAAAGATATTTTTTTGGCATTTTTATGCTTTATTGATAGTGTAGAGACAGAGTTGAAATGGGGCAGAGAGGGGAGTGACATGCAGAGAACGACCGCGGGCTGGAATCGAACCCGGGTCCGCTGCTGGCCGAGGCCCATGGGGGGGACGCCCTACCAACTGAGCTAAGGGAGCCCTAGTTTGGAGGGATTTTCTCAAGTTTCTGATACTCTGATCAACATGGGAGTGGACAAACACACTTGTTTTAAGTGTTTCTTAAAGCGTGAACGTTGACAGCCCAGTTAAAATACACAATTACCTTAAAAAAAGCATTTGATCTGGTTGTCATTTAAATAGTTTTATTTACATATATTTACATGGGTTGGAACCAATTTTTGTATCTTGTCTTTGGTGACAGTTTCAACTATCCCTGCGTTACAAATCACAAACGTTTTCTTTTTACTACACTACATACTAAAGTACAGAAGAGTTTTAGTCTTTTTACTACACTACATACTAAAGTACAGAAGAGTTTTAGTCTTTTTACTACACTACATACTAAAGTACAGAAGAGTTTTAGTCTTTTTACTACACTACATACTAAAGTACAGAAGAGTTTTAGGGCCACTGGAGAGAAAAAAAATCAGACAAGAAAGATTTTTTTTCTTTATGTCAAGAAATGTCAAGAATAAAGAGGAATACTCCAAAATGCTATTGGAGTTAGTGGGGCATTTATGTATTTTCAGCATACTACAATTGACGTGCATGTATTGGGACATCCTAATTCTTTTTCTGGTGTGTTTCTGGACAAACTTTCAAAAAACTGTGGTGGTACCAGGATGATGAAAAAGAGACAGCTTGATGCAGTTGAGGAGGTTTTCCGGAACAATTCTTTATTATAAACAAAAACTCAGACTGCAATCAAAAGAACGAAGCCAATCAAAATATACGAAGTATTGGAGTCAAATTTAAAGTGAGGTAGATGCATCATGAAAAGCTCCTAGCAAAAACCCGCTATTCTTCTGATTCTAAGGCCTTTTATCCTCAGACTCTAAGTAAGATGAGTGTCACTTTGGTCATAAAGATCTGCCCCCTTGTTGTCCCTGATAGGTGGACACTGACTATTCCTTAAACTATTACCAAAAGAGGCTTAGTGGGAAACATCATCTTCAAAGGAATGCACCATGGGGTGCCTATGAGTCTACTCAGAATTTCAGAATAGTAAGGTTTAACAACTTCACATAAACTAACTACTGTTAGGCTCGTAAACCAGTCAGTCCAGAGCCTATTTTAATGTATGCAAGCTAAAGCAGAAATACCGGAGGTTTTCCCTTTCGATGACCAAGCCAAACAACCCACATTCTTGACCCTGTCTCTTTACAATTCAGGGGTGAACACTATTTATATACTGGCCTTGTTGTAAGACACTGCATGGCAGTCTTTTCCTATAGCTCAGCACACATGGAGAGATGCATTTTGACTTTGTAGATATCTTGTTATTCAGTATAATGGTTTTACTTAATTAAACAGTCATTTTAGGATGTGTTATGACAAAATACACCACACTGGCATACTAAATAGTAGGGAAGTATGGGGATTGGAACGCAGGGTATGTCTATGCCAATGTACAGAGCCACGGTAAACAGCTTGATAAAGTAACTACAGTATGATTCAACATGTCATTAAGAAAGAGTTGAGCTAGTTGGATAGCTGTGTGTGTGTGTGTGTGTGTGTGTGTAAATAGAAAATTAAAGGTACAATATGTAACTTTGCGTGTGTCAGAGTGAAAACATTTACTAAAGTTTATTCTCGCAACTGAATAAACAAACTTTCCTCGCAGGAAAATGTGATCCCTGGAACACTGTTTGAAGTTAGAAAGCTTCCTGAAAAGTTACTGTTTCACTGTTGTTGTTGTTGTTTACAGCAGCAGGGCCCACAGTTTGGTTTACAAACATATTCTAGTCTTACATTTGGTTCCAGGTTCCTCAAAATAAATTTGATTTATGATGATAGAATTATTCAATACTAAGAATTACATGTAGAGAAAATATGTTTAGTAAACTAACTGCAGGCTCTGTGAATGTAAACAAATCCCCCTCCTCTGAAACTGTGTAGTGACCCTTTAAGCCACATACAATTTTG
>OX442369.1:1654937-1659937 GCA_949357725.1 Hyperoplus immaculatus
TGTATGCGAGGTTCGTCGGACCGTTAACACTGAAGTATACAGAAGCAATAAAGAATAAAAAAAAAAACGTCCATGTCTTTTGAAAAGTAACCTGTCGATCCATACACAACCACAGCATACTCAAATTGACGTCAAAATGAGTATGAGTAGGACGTTAGTAGGGCTTATATTATGAGTAGGATGTTAGTAGGGCTTTTAGTATGAGTAGGACGTTAGTAGGGCTTTTAGTATGAGTAGGACGTTAGTAGGGCTTTCAGTATGAGTAGGACGTTAGTAGGGCTTTTAGTATGAGTAGGACGTTAGTAGGGCTTTTAGTATGAGTAGGACGTTAGTAGGGCTTTTAGTATGAGTAGGACGTTAGTAGGGCTGTTCGAACACAGACATTGAGTGACAGTTAAAGGGACGGTGATTGTTGGAGTGAAGCAGCTGGTGTGACTGAATGGTCGTCCATATTGTTGTATCATCTGACTCCAGCTCCACCTGCTGCTCCATTAAGCAGGATCTGACAAGAACAGACAAGAACAGACTATCGCACGCACGCACACACACACACACGAACGGACGCACGCTATCAAACACACACACGCACGCTATCAAACACACACACACACACACACACACACACACACACACACACACACACACACACACACACACACACACACACACACACACACACACATACACGTGAAGCAGCTGCTATAGTTCTACTGAGCGGCCACCACTGGGCCGAGGCAGCAGACGTAATCTCAAACCTGTTCAGATTAATGAGTCGATAAAAAGCAAATAAGTTAAACAAACTCATTCCAGCTCTTTATATCAACTTACCGAGGGACTTAGAACCTCGATAGCTTGTTTATGTTCAATTGTAGAAACATTAGGGGTGCTCTGGTGGCGTAGTGGATAAAGCGCGTACCATATTGGCTCTGGCCTTCGTTGCAGTGGTCGCGGGTTCAAATCCGACCCGTGGACCTTTACTGCAGGTCATCCCCTCTCTCTCTCTCTCTCTCCCTCTCTCTCTCTCTCTCCCTCTCTGTCTCCCCATTTCAACTCTGTACTTATCTAATAAAGCTTGAAAATGCCAAAAAAAATAAATAAACGTGAAGTAATGAACCTCAATACTTCACAGGGTACAGACAGAAATGCGGACCTGGACAAAAACTTGTAATTGGACGTTTCATATCTGAGTCATGAGACTGCTCCTTTCCTTAATTCATTTGGTTTGAAATTAACGCGTTTGAGAAGTTCAGATTTTAAAAAGTGTCAACGTTTTTCCCCTGTTAGTTTATTTTTATTTTTATTTTTTGGCATTTTTTTATGCTTTATTGATAGTGTAGAGACAGAGGTGAAATGGGGCAGAGAGGGGAGTGACATGCAGAGAACGACCGCGGGCTGGAATCGAACCCGGGTCCGCTGCTGGCTGAGGCCCATGGGGGGGACGCCCTACCAAGTGAGCTAAGGGCGCCCCCTTTCCTCTGTTAGTTATAGGAAAAAGTATTGGGTTTTGTACCGGTAGCCACACAAGGCATCTAAGCTGAAAAATAGCTGAAAAATTGGTATTGGAGAGTTTGAAATTAATTTTTTTTTATCGGGTTGAATCAATTATTAAAAATTTAACTTTCTATAATTGTATGAATAAAAAATTCCGCTTTACACATTGCTTCACCGTCTCAAATTTTTTAATTCGCTATTTATCTTTAGGTTTATGTCAGATTAAATTTAAGATATTTGTTATATATTTTCGACTGTTGAACAAGATTTCATCCTGGGATTTTTCTCCACTTCCCGAGCCTTTTATAGACCAAAACGACCAATTAATTAACCCGGAAAATAAGCGTTATATGGAGTCCTAACCTCAACTAGACCTTTCTGGTCCACTAGACACCCATTCACACAGTTAGCGAAAGCCAACTCAGTGTGTGGTACATTAGCATTAGCTGTGCCCTGTTTAAAGTGCTATGTGGAGCAGCGTTAAGTGTTGATTTCACAGTAGCCTTGTCTGTGCTTCCTTCACTCTAAAAGGAAGGCCACACACACACTCTATCTCACGCACACACACACTCTAACACACACTCACTCACACAGAATCTCACTCACTCACACACACTCGCAAGCACACACACACACACACACACACACACACACACACACACACACACACACACACACACACTCAAACACACACTATTACGATTTCGACTTGAAAAGGTCTAATCTAAATGAAAAGCTAGTATCAAAAGGTTTATTAGTTATGTCCTATCAAACCCATATTAACCAACTTGTAGCACAATGCTTAAATTGTCTATTATTCCTTCATAAAGACGACTCTCCGCTCACCACCGTTCCTACAAGAGACGCGAACCCCGTCCTCTTTGTTTAATAGCGCTAGATTTACCCTCTTTACCATCTGAGTTTTACATTTATCGAAAGTATAATATTCAATATATACCACTGTGTTGAAAAGTGTCTATTTTATCAGAGCCCCCTCATCCTAGGATGAGGCCGACCTCCTCTAAACTATTAACCCTTTCTAGTATTGCTTCTCAAAATACTTCTCTATGTTTTAGAATAAATATTTCAATTCGCAAGTTATTGTTTGTAAGTTGTACGTAACTTAGTTTGTAAACCACCCTTCTACTAAAATAGAACAGATATACTATTTTCAGAATATAAACATCTAGTTTAATCTGGGAAGGTATTTATAACCTATTCTTTTATTTTTAAAGATTAGGTGTATCAACATATTCTCTCCTTACAGAGAGGTTAGTTGTATGAGGTTGTGTATGTTTTAAATCAGTAATGTGCCGTTGTGTGGAATCAAAGTACTTACCTCCCCAGGGACGAAACCATCTCTTTGAAGAAAAAACCCTATACCTAAAGTCCTTCTGTTCCAGTTATAAACTAATTCACAACTGAGGCTTTACAACATTTAAGGGATTTTATTTACAAAATACAAGAGAGTATAGGTAGAATACATAAAATGGACCAGAAAGGAAAAGAAAAGAGGTTGTATGCCTATAACTCATTCAATAGAGTTATTTTGACTTGGTTCTCGTTTCTAAATTTGTTGTAGCTCGTGAAACAATACCCCAACACTTGCATGAGTGCCGGTAAGTATTATCTTACGCGCTACGAAAACTTAATGTCGTGCAAGAGGCTAGACAGATACCTTTGTCGTTGCCTATTAAAGAAAGGCGCTCCCATTGGATAAAGGTTCCACATAGATATCTGTCTTTTTTCCTGCAACTCATTCCGTTTTCCTATGTATAAAAATTCTTGATCAAGTCATTCTTAGTGTCAAGAGGTTCAAAGATGTGTTTTTAAAAGACTTTGCCTCTAAGTACTTCGAAGTCCAAAATCTTTCAGAGTATTTTGAACTCACAAAGTTTTCTAAGTTTTTCTTCTGCCTCCATGGTGGGAGACAGAGAGAGCTGGAACAGAGTAGTGTCTACAAAAAGCGGCCCCAAAAAGCCCTGTCCTGCTCAAAACTTGTTGTTATATAGTGACTTGAAAAACCAATGAGACTTGTGAGAGGGAGGAGTGAAAAAGACACAGCTGCACGGGGGAGCCCCGGTAGCCCCCTCCCTCCACTCTTTCCTACTGTATGGCCATATAAGGTCCTTCCCCCTACTCACTTCCTATGGCCCTATGGTCCTCCCCTTTCTATTCTGTTTCATTAAACATTTCCTACTTTTACCTATGACAAAAGGATATACAAATGTCACAATATATGCACAAGTAATAAGTTGCATCAAAGTCACCTCACTCCACAACACACACACAGTAACTCACACACGCACACGCACACTAACTCACACACGCACGCACACAACCTCACTAACTCACACACACACACAGAAACTCACTCGCACACACACACACACACACACAGTAACTCACACATGCACACACACAACCTCACTAACTCACACACACACACACACACACACACACACACACACACACACACACCCGCCCCCCCCCCCCCCACACACACACAGAAACACACTCACTCACTCACTCACTCACTCACACACACACACACACACACACACACACACTCTCTTAAAGGAAGGCCCTCCCATACCGTGAATTCTTACTCTTTTAAAACCTGGGTGGACCCATGGAAAATGGCGGATCCTCCCACCACGCCACGGCCAATTTGTTAACCACAATTGATTCTGCACGGTTTACAAAAGCTACGCCACCAGGAAAGCTTTGCACAAACGCAGCTCTGGAGAAAACATGAAGAAACCAGTCTGGATTTTTCTTCAATCTTCATCTCTACATAACTTATTGAAAAATGCTCTTTAATGACAAAAAAAATGTATTGGAATTTGGTAGAAATGTTGTCAGTAGTTTATATTATAAAACCAAAATGTTCATTCTACTCAAACATATGCCTCGAACGAGTAAAACAAGAGACACTGAGCGTTTGGAGTGGTCTCTTTTCCCAGAGCTGTATATCTAAGACTTTTAAGCCGTAGTATTGTGGAATCCCCCCCCGCCCCCCAGCATGAGACATTTTCCGCTGATAACGGAGTACAATGAATGAACTGAGCCGTTTGCTGTTTAAAAGCTTTCCTTTAATACGTGTGTGTGTGTGTGTGTGTGTGTGTGTGTGTGTGTGTGTGTGTGTGTGTGTGTGTGTGTGTGTGTGTGTGTGTGTGTGTAAATATGCCATAGAATGACCAGGTTTAAAAAAGCTTTCCCTTTTAATACAAGAACTAATTTCACTTCTTCTTTGGAAGAGTGCCTGGCGTGACGAGCCACATTTTCACACACACACACACACACACACACACACACACACACACACACACACACACACACACACACACACACACACACACACACACACACACTCCTTTACTGTAATTCATTTTCTTTGGTCGAGTACCGAGTGTGACGGAGCCATATTTTCACAACAAAGGGAAGTTTATAAATGTGTGAATGCTAATGTTTAATTTACTTTTTTACGGATCTGCACGCCATTAAAT
>OX442369.1:1667437-1672437 GCA_949357725.1 Hyperoplus immaculatus
CAATATGTCTTCTTTCTCATTTGGCAGGTCATTCTTCACCCACCACCCCTCCCCCCCACCCACTCCCCTCCCTCCAACCCCTCCCCATAGCCATTGTCCCCCTTCTGAAGACCCTAAACTGGTTAGCGCCCCAACCCAATCTGTCAAGCAATGCTTGACTGGACACCCGAGGAAAAAAAACAGAAAAAGAAATCAGGGGCTGCCTTTTTTTTTTTTTCGTCAGGGGCGTACCCACCCCAAATAAAGGGTCCCATTCAAGCCCATTGACCACCACCTTCCATCACTATATGGCAGAGCAGCGGATAGTAATTGCCAGAACTAATCGAACCCATAAAGGAGCTTATGGTGGTCTTTTTCTTAAGTCTGCTGGTTTAAAAAAAAAACAAGTCGTGGAAAATCGTAGGGTCCAAATACAAAGGCCCCAAATTCGTCCGTAGAATTAGGATTGGATACAGTTGTGATATGCGTATTTGCCGGACTTTATTTAAGTGGTTAAAAACACACACACACAAACACACACACACACACACACACACACACACACACACACACACACACACACACACACACACACACACACACACACAGAAGGATGTTGTAGGGACACGGTTGCCTTCACGCATTGGTTTAAATACGCCTTCACTTAAAGGTTGAATGTGTAACTTTATAAAGGCTACTGTTGTCACCTAGACTTACAACAGAAGGTTCAGGTCTGTCATTAGTTAAGGCAGATTTCATGGCAGTTAGAGTAACATCTCCTGTCTTAGGGAAAGTATATGTTATGCTTGTTAAATGCTAAATGACCATGTCTTACCACTCCATTTTACATTATCACCCTGTAAGCTGTTCTATTTGCATTAAACCTGCAGTGTGTAGAATTGTGGGTTTTATTTCCTAGCAGATTTTGTAAAAAGTAATTATAATATCCATAAGTACATTTAATTTAGTGCATAATAGCTGAACATTTTTTTTTAAATTATTTTTCCCCTTAGAAAGGGTCTCATATATGTCCACATTTCTGCATATTTTGGACCAAGGCCTTGTGCCGCCATCTTGAAAGTGTCATAGTTGGAATGTCATCAGGTGCATTGTTTAAAATGTAGAATTGTTCTTGTCCTTGAAGGCCACTGTAGCTTCTGTTATTATTCGAAAGGGTTGGGGTTACCCAGGGAGCGTTGCATTCTAGAACTTTGTAGAACTTTCGTGATGATGTCATATTACACACTGCACCTTTAAGGGATAGTTTGTGATATAAGTATCTGCTAGAGTTGATAACGATTTTGGCTCACACATATAGACAGGCAAGTATATAGAGACTGAGAATTGTGTTTGATGTACGATTTGATGGTTGGATAGGCAAATATTGAAGAATCTGGTGTTTTATAAAAGGCAGGGTAGTGTCAAATTTGATAATTATTATTATTATTATTATTATTTTTTTTTAAAGATATTTTTTGGGCATTTTTATGCTTTATTGATAGTGCAGAGAGACAGAGGTGAAATGGGGCAGAGAGGGGAGTGACATGCAGAGAACGACCGCGGGCGGGAATCAAACCCGGGTCTGCTGCTGGGCCCGGCCCGGGGGGTGGACGCCTTACCAACTGAGCTAAGGGCGCCTCCTTGATAATTATTTTCTAAATTAAAATGTCACAAAAAGATGAAAAAAAGCAAATATTAACTTAAGCATTTGTTTCTTTATTGAATAAACATACAATAGGCCAATATGTGGTAACTTGCCAATAATGTCGTACATTTTCTGAACTAATAGACATACAAACCCTTTGTTTAAATACCGTTTACAGAGCCTAGGCTGCGTATTATCACTGGATATTTTTCAGCGATCACACATTACAGACAGGTAGTGGATCATGAGGAGAGATTCCCTGATTTTGACAACAAGCGTTCTCCAGAATTACTGACTCCACCTTTTTAAAGTATTTCTTGTTTCATGTAGCCCGAAAAGAAAATGTATAGGAACCACTGTCCCCCCCCAACACACACACACACACACACACACACACACACACACACACACACACACACACACACACACACACACACACACACACACACACACACACACACACACACACACACACACAGGGATAAGCCAGGTTTGTTTTGGAGGTGGAAGTAGATTAGATCGACGTTGTTGTTAAAACCCCCCAGTGAACTATTGCTTCCCCTGATCACTAACTTCAAACACACACAAACCAACAAAGGAGACATTTATCCTGTGTGTGTGTGTGTGTGTGTGTGTGTGTGTGTGTGTGTGTGTGTGTGTGTGTGTGTGTGTGGAGGGTGGGGGAGTGAAGGGGTGCACGCTCCATTACATGTTTGGTATGCAGGGGATGTATGCACAGACACACACACACTCACACACACACACACACTCCCCTAATTGTTATTCTATTGACTCTAGGAAGTGGGGGTATATAGACTCATTGAAACACGTGCACATGCTCACAGTGCATGAGCCCTTTATGAACCTTAGATATTGGGTCTATTAGTTTGGTTAAGTGTGGAATTGTCTGTATTTCTCATTGACTCTAGCGCCCCCTTTGGACAAAAGCAGTAGTGTTTTTACTACGCCAGCTGTTGTTCGTGGGTGAGCGTATATACCCATGACAAAGGCATTACGAAAAACTATATAAAAATAGCATTCTTTGCACTGATGGTCTCGTTTGCTGTTACATGTAATTTATGATCATCAGAGGAGAAATGAGACTGTTTCAGAAATATTTAAAAGTTCCTCGTAGAACCTTTTTAAAAGAGTGTGTTGAGGTAATGTATTTAAATGTGACTGTGTCAGATTGATAATGGTAATATGACCATGGTGAAGCAAAGTAAACGGTAACTTAGTAGCGTTCATAAACACAGGCTTTTCCCATCCGCCTGCCGCAAATCATTTGGTCTGGGTTGGCGGGGATTCAGACCAGAGCAAAAGCAATTATAATAACTATATGCAAATTGTGTTGTTTTCGTTGATGTTTGCTGTTAGAGATCATTTATGATTAACTTTTTTTAAGATAATTTTGTCATTTTCAAGCTTTATTAGACAGCACAGAGTTGAAATGGGGGGAGAGAGAGAGAGAGAGACAGAGAGAGAGAGAGAGAGAGAGAGAGAGAGAGAGAGAGAGAGAGAGAGAGAGGATGACCTGCAGTAAAGGTCCACGGGTCGGATTTGAACCTGCAACCACTTCAACAAAGGCCGGAGCCTATATGGTACGCGCTCTATCCACTACGCTACCGGAGCACCGAAATTTATGATCATCTTGAGAAAAAGTTGAGAAAGTTGCATAATCATTTAAGAGTTCCTTTCAGGAGGTCAAAGTAAGATGAGCAAACAAAGCATACAGTATATTTTCATGCTAACAAAAACAAACACAACTCCCCCCCCCCCTCCTCCTCCCTGCCACTTTGTGAGTTATAAATCCCTTTGAGTAAGTGGGATGCCATTTTCCATTCGTACCTACATGTCTGCCTTTTCTTAAGTCTACATTAATGTTCGTTTGGCTATACGTGTAAATAATTAAGCGAGCGTTAGTGTTGCAGACAGAAGAGATATGAAGGCATTCATAATTCAGACTTTTCATGTTTCTGTGCTTGTTCGTTGCAAGCATCGAGTCGCAAGCAAGAAAGCAAACATACATATGTAGCCCTCCCTTCATTTTCTACTACTTCAAAAGGTACTTTCGTCTTTCATTTTAGATGCGGCAGGCAGGGTCACAGGGGCAAAGAGTGTGTGTGTGTGTGTGTGTGTGTGTGTGTGTGTGTGTGTGTGTGTGTGTGTGTGTGCGTCAGAGGAAGGAGAGGGGCGTTATTGAGAATGACAGAAAAGGGAGGGGAACATATCAGAAGCAATGCACACAGCTCCTGAGGTTTTTGTGGTCCCGCTGTTCAGACACACACACACACACACACACACACACACACACACACACACACACACACACACACACACACACACACACACACACACACACACACACACACACAGCTCCTGTCAGCTCATCAAGGCCAAGTCCCTGCCTATTCCCACAAGGTTTAACCGCATCAAACGGCACAAGGAACCTTTCATATCCCCAAAAAAAAAACAGAATGCCGCCCCCCCCTTCCCGCCCCCCCCTTCCCGCCCCCCCTGTCACTCAGCCACAGCCGCACGGCAACCAGCGAATGCCAAAGTTTAACCACCGCGGAATGTAATGTAATGAAATGTAACTTTATTGAAACAGGGACAATGCACAAACTAAACATTAACCATTTAGAGTTAAAGGTGCACTATGCAGTTTTAGAGGAGGGGGATTTGTTTACATTCACAGAGCCTGCAGTTAGTTTACTAAACATATTTTCTCTACATGTAATTCTTAGTATTGAATAATTCTATCATCATAAATCTAAATTATTTTGAGGAACCTGGAACCAAACGTAAGACTAGAATATGTTTGTAAACCAAACTGTGGGCCCTGCTGCTGTAAACAACAACAACAGTGAAACAGTAACTTTTCAGGAAGCTTTCTAACTTCAAACAGTGTTCCAGGGATCACATTTTCCTGTGAGGAAAGTTTGTTTATTCAGATATGAGAATATACCTTAGAAAAAAAGAGAGAGAGAGACAGATAGAGAGAGAGAGAGAGAGACACAGAGAGAGAGAGAGAGAAAGACAGCCAGAGGGAGA
Source organism: Hyperoplus immaculatus (assembly GCA_949357725.1). Lineage (NCBI taxonomy): Eukaryota > Metazoa > Chordata > Actinopteri > Uranoscopiformes > Ammodytidae > Hyperoplus > Hyperoplus immaculatus. The sequence goes on from OX442369.1 coordinate 1,672,116, forward strand.
CAGAGAGAGAGACAGACAGACAGACAGAGAGAGTGAGAGAAATACATGGAGGGAGAGAGAGAGAGAGATATATATATAAAGGTCAGAACCAGGGAAATGGGATGGTAAAAGACATGACTGGAACCAGATGAGGCCCAGAGGCTCTGAATGTCACGGTTCACTCCCTCGACCCCCACTCGCACGCACGCACGCACGCACGCACGCACGCACGCACACACCACACGACACCACACCACACCACACACACACACGGTTGACTCCCTCAACCCCCGTCACAACTCTGATCTCTCACAATTAAGGCCAAATGTCTTTGTGTATTTTG
>OX442369.1:1692437-1697437 GCA_949357725.1 Hyperoplus immaculatus
ACTGTGAGGAAAGTTTGTTTATTCAGTCATGAGAATATACCTTTGAAAATGTTTCACTTCTCTGACACACCCAAAGTTACACACTGCATCTTTAACAAGCACAATGTATATCCAGACCTTTATATGGATGTAACCCTGGGGTATTGTCTAATGAAAACTGTTGATAAAGCACTCACACAAGGTATAACTGCATGGAATAAAATCACCCTCCCCCCTAACTCTGATGCACTTGCCTGAGATTGTTTCACTCTGCCCACCTACAGTAAAGCGGGCACACACACACACACACACACACACACACACACACACACACACACACAATGGCGTGGCACTCATAATCACAGCACAGCCGAGCCCTCCCAGGTATTATTACCACAATGGCATTTGCCAATAGAAGGGCAGGCAATCACAATAGATGTTTCCGTGGCAATAAACATGATTTATAGGAGCTCTCTTTAGAAATGATTATCCAGAGATGTGTGTGTGTGTGTGTGTGTGTGTGTGTGTGTGTGTGTGTGTGTGTGTGTGTGTGTGTGTGTGTTTGGATCAACACGGACACACGCACGCTCAAATGCACACAAACACACACACACACACACACGCAAACACATACATACGCATATAAGGTAGTATAATCCTTGCGTACACCCACCTTTCAATGCAGGCGTAGAATCACTCACTCGCTCACTCACTCACTCACTCACTCACTCACTCACTCACTCACTCACTCACTCACTCACACACACACACACACACACACACACACACACACACACACACACACACACACACACACACACACACGTAGTATAATAGCACCCTTGTGTACACACTTTTCAATGCGAGGCGTAGACGTACATATAGCCTTGACTGTATCACAAACCCTGTGCGCTTGCTCCAATGACTGAGAGCCCTGGCCTTCACAGAGTCCATTTCAACACACACACACACACACACACACACACACACACACACACACACACACACACACACACACACACACACACACACACACACACACACACACACACACACACACACACACACACACACACACACACACACACACACACACACACACACACACACACACACACACACACACCCCTCTCTGGTAAACACTGCTATCAATAACGACAGGACAAAAGCTACAGTCACCTCGCTCTTTACACCTTTGCACAACAACACACGAGAATGGTTTGTTTGATCTAAGTATAAGGGATGACCAAGCCCCAACCTCAGCGATTTTTACCAGCATCCAATAAGGAAGTGACCACAACTGTAGTAACCAGGAAGTGCCACTAAGGGGGGTGGAAGCAGAAGACAGCCATCTCTCATTGACTCACTTGTTAAACAGGCCGTTTTCAAAGTCTTAATAAACCTATTTACAGCCTGGGCCGCGAAACCATTTTAGTCTGTATGTTTAGGTCATATCTCCATGACAACACTGAGGGGGGTTGAATTTTTTCGGACCACGCTAGTTTTTATTTTATCGGAGGTTAAAATGTATTGGCGCGATCTCTTGAGTGACAGCTCTCCGCCCGTTGTCCCTCACTTTGCCTCGGAGGTATACGTCAGCTATCTCCCTCCCACTCACAAAATGGCGACGCGCACAAACCAGGATTATTGGATGCCGTGTGAATAACTGAGGTCAGCCCGGATGCTGCATTCATATTATTTACTATCTATGGGGATGATGTGTAGGGAACGGGCCACTGGTTCAAAGTTATCCTGCTTATAATACTAACTAAAGCTAACTAAATAATTTTTTCATTTAAAGGTGAAGTGAGTGATATATTTATGTTAAAGGTGCAGTGTGTAATATGACATCATCAAGAAAGTTCTACAAAGTTCTAGAATGCAACGCTCCCTGGGTAACCCCAACCCTTTCGAATAATAACAGAAGCTACAGTGGACTTCAAGGACAAGAACAATTCTAAATTTTAAACAATGAACCTGAGGACATTCCAACTATGACACTTTCAAGATGGCGGCACTAGGCCTTGGTCCAAAATATGCAGAAATATGGAGATATATGAGACCCTTTCTAAGGGAAAAAATAATAATTCAAAACAATTATTTCAGCTATTATGCACTAAATTAAATGTACTTATGGATGTTATAATTACTTTCTACAAAATCTGCTAGGAAATAAAACCCCAAATTCTACACACTGCAGCTTTAATATACGTTTTAAATCGCTCTGTATTCAGTGATCACTTATATAGCGTGCGCGTTTCATAACACAGGTCTCTCAGTCACCCGCTCTGCATGTAATCGGCAAATAAACTTTTCAAGTATCCCACAACCTGATATCCAATCAGAAGAGAGAACGCTACAAACCGGCACCCGTCTCACTGCCGGTGCACGCGCAGAGCGACAGACGGGTGAATGTTTATGCGCCTACAATGGCGGAGCAGGTAAAAATCCTTCCCAATGTCTGTTTTGATGGTTTAAAAAAAAAATTGTTTGGTTATGTGGCTATGGGTGCTGTCCTGATAGTTTTTAGCCTGCTGTATTTGTAGGGAGACTAAGCACCCGGGCTCTCTCTCTCTCTCTCTCTCTCTCTCTCTCTCTCTCTCTCTCTCTCTCTCTCTCTCTCTCTCTCTCTCTCTCTAATGGATTTATATTAGCGCTTTTCAAGGCACTCAAAGACACTTTACAGGGTTCCAGGTTCCATTCATTCACACACAGTCATACTGGTGGTGGTAAACTACGAGAGTAGCCACAGCTGCCCTGGGGCAGACTGACGGAAGCGAGGCTGCCATTCAGCGCCTACGGCCCCTCCGACCACCATCTCAAACATACAGCGGTCTTGCTTGTAGTTAGCCTGCTGTTGCTACTGCTGTATTTGTAGGGAGACTAGCGCGCCAGGGCTCTGTGTGGTAAATAGGCCTTATGTAGTATCTGCCATTTTGGGGATTTAACCCACAGTCGCCCAGATGGCAGTCAACCTCGTGTTGATCTTGGAGCGCGATCTTGCCAAGGTTTAGTTTTCCCCCCACAGTGTGTGTGTGTGTGTGTGTGTGTGTGTGTGTGTGTGTGTGTGTGTGTGTGTGTGTGTGTAAAAATAAGAAAAAAACTAAACATGGTGATGTTAAACATGTTCCCTTTACCCCCGAAGCTGCTGGCTTCACTACACTGCAGAGGGGATTATGTGTGTGTGTCTGGCCAGGCAGCAAGAGCACACACAGAGACAAAAACACACACACACACACAGAGGTACACAGACACACACACACACACACACACACACACAAACACATTGTATGGGGTTATAATAAAGCCCAAAGGGAACGGGGACTGGCACAGAGAAGAACAAAATGACACAACCGTTGGACGCCCCCAAGGGAAGACATGTACTTTCTTGTTCTTCCTATTTCTTCTCCCCTCTCCCTCTCTTTCTCTCTCTCTCTCCCTCCCTCTCCCTCTCTGTCCCTCTCTCCGTCGCTTTTTCTCTCTCTCTCTCCCTCCCTCCCTCTCTCTGTCCCTCTCTCTCTGTCTCTCCCTCTCTCTCTCCCTCCCTCCCTCCCTTCCCCCTCTCTCTCTCTCCCTTCCTTCCTCTCTCTCCCTCTCTCTGTCCGTCTCTCCCCCTCTCTCTCCCTCCCCCCCTATCTCTCTCTCTCTTGCTCTCATTTGAACTTTAATTTTTTGTTTCGGCCATAAATCCCATTAATTATTGTCATTTTCCTGGAAGGTCATACATTTTAAAAAAACAAGTCAGAAAGTTCACTGTGACCTGTGTCCCTTGAATAAATGCGAAAAACCAAAGTGCCCCCTCTACTCTAAAAGCTGAATAGATGAGACCAAGGACTAACATTTTACATATATTTTGTGGAAATACATTGTATTCGATTTCATGTTTTAAATTATATTGTACGGTTTAAAGCTATAGTGCGTAGCTATATATATATATATATTTTTTTTAAGAAATCTGTTTAGCCTGAGAAAAGGCAGAAAGAGAGTAAGACTGAGGGAAGAAAAAACCTCATTCATTATATTATAATAGCGATTTTATAATGATAGAACATTGGTTACCAAAAATATAGTCACACACAGTCACACACACACACACACACACACACACACACACAGTCTCACACTCACATTTTAAAAATATATAATAAAAAAAAACACCTAAAAGTGCTGTAATAGTCCATCCATGTGCCTCTTGAGATCCTCTACTGCTGTGAAAGTGTGATTACATCTTCGCTCCTCATTCACTCCTCTGTATCTCTCTCTATCTCTGTTTCTGTCTGTCTGTCTGTCTCTGTCTTTCTCTCTCTCTGTATCTCTCTATCTCTGTCTTTCTCTGTCTGTCTGTCTTTCTCTCTGTCTCTCTCTCTCTCTCTGTATCTCTCTCTCTCTCTCTGTATCTCTCTCTATCTCTGTCTCTCTCTCTCTGTATCTCTCTCTCTCTCTCTGTATCTCTCTCTATCTCTGTCTATCTCTCTCTCTCTCTGTATCTCTGTCTTTCTGTCTCTCTCTCTCTGTCTGTCTCTCTCTGTATCTCTCTCTGTATCTCTGTCTTTCTGTCTCTCTCTCTCTGTCTGTCTCTCTCTGTATCTCTCTCTCTCTCTCTCGCTTTCTCTCTCTCTCTCTGTCTCTCTCTCTGTATCTCTCTCTCTCTCTCTCTCTCTCTCTCTCTCTCTCTCCCTTTCCCTCTCTCCACTCGCCCAGATAATCACTGAATTCTCCCCCATTGAAACAGAACAGACAGACCCTGTGTTCCAGTCCCCACATTTAGGCTTTATTGCACTTTAGCCCATTTCACTTTAATTGCAGCCATTCTACATCGCTGTGTAAATGTTGCTTTGCATTTGTTTGACTCGACATCACTGAGGGAGGACTGAGGGAAGAAAAACCTCATTCATTATATTATAATAGCAATTTTATAATGATAGAACGCCGGTTCAGTATGGGTGAAGTACTCCCTTAAACCCGCAGTGTGTAGCATTTTGGGTTTTATTTCCTATTTTTGTAGAAAGTGATTATAATAT
>OX442369.1:1702437-1707437 GCA_949357725.1 Hyperoplus immaculatus
TCTGAGACTGTGTGTGTGTGTGTATGTGTGTGTGTGTGTGTGTGTGTGTGTGTGTGTGACGGGGTAAGGGTTTCTAAGGTGGACTATATGAATAGCACACGAGGAGGATACGAACAGAAGAAGAAAAATCTCCCAACACACAGTTCAATCTTGTGTTGTTGTCTTTAAACTTTCCTCCCAACAAGTGCAATATTCAGCCATGAATAACTAAGCATTGACACTTAATTAATGTTAAATAGGCATTAACTACGCACTAACTAACCATTTCTAGCATTAATTTAGCATTACCTTACTGTTATTTCAATGTCCCTTTATTGTTAAACCTGCAGTGTGTAGAATTGTGGGTTTTATAGCAGATTTTGTAGAAAGTAATTATAATATCCACAAGTGCATTTAATTTAGTGCATAATAGCTGAAATTTTTTTAAATACTTTTTTTTAGAAAGGGTCTCATATATGTCCATATTTCTGCATATTTTGGACCAAGGCCTAGTGCCGCCATCTTGAAAGTGTCATAGTTGGAATGTCATCAGGTGCATTGTTTAAAATTTTGGTAACACTTTATAATAACTATCCGTTGTAACTCGTTAATAGATCATTAGTAAACTCTTACTTAATGATTATTAATGATTTGTTAAGTGTTTGTTAGCAGTTTGTTAAGGATTTATAACAATGGTAGATAGTTAATAGCTTAATAATTGAATCAGTTCATCTGGGAGGTAATCCGAGATACCGACGAGGCTGAAATAGGCTATAGACTATACACAGTGCATGGGCAACTGAGGGCAGCCCCATTTTCAAATATTTTTAAATAAACTCAATACACACTGTGCATGCCATGGACTTGAACGTGACGTGATCAGTTAATCTCGGATTACCTCCCAGATGAACTGATTCCATTATTAAGCTATTAACTATCTACCATTGTTATAAATCCTTAACAAACTGCTAACAAACACTTAACAAATCATTAATAATCATTAATTAAGAGTTTACTAATGATCTATTAACATGTTAGTTATTATAAAGTGTTACCAAAATTTAGAATTGTTCTTGTCCTTGAAGGCCACTGTAGCTTCTGTTATTATTCTAAAGGGTTGGGGTTACCCAGGGAGCGTTGCATTCTAGAACTTTGTAGAACTTTCTTGATGATGTCATATTACACACTGCACCTTTAAGTGTTACCGGGTTGTCTGTTCTCTAGGGAAAGTTGTCGGTTCATAAATACAGAAAAGTTTGTGTTTGTGTTTTCAAATTATTTATTATATAAACTATTATAGAGTATAATTCTGTCCCCCGGTGTTCATAAAGAGCAGCCGACACACACACACACACACACACACACACACACACACACACACACACACACACACACACACACACACACACACACACACACACACACACACACACACACATACAAACACACAGACTTCTTTGCCGCGACACCACAGGTTGTTTACTTGTGACCTTTTGTGAGCAATGCAAAATAATAATAACTGAATTACTGAAGGCAATTTTGAAAGCAACTGACAAACAATGTCGTTCTACTTACACTGGGGCCGGATTAGAACATGACAAATCGTTGACATCTACGTGTCTGGGCTTTATATGCTTTATTGATAGTGTAGAGACAGAGTTGAAATCGGGCAGAGAGGGGAGTGACATGCAGAGAACGACCGCGGGCTGGAATCGAACCCGGGTCCGCTGCTGACCGAGGCCCATGGGGGGGGGGGGGACGCCCTACCAACTGAGCTAAGGGCGTCCCCTAGTTTGGTTTTTACATTTCTTATATTTTTATAATTCTTAAAGGAGGAGTAAGCGTTTCCGGAGATTGCCTGTTGTTGAAATTGTTTCGTTTACAGAGCCTAGGCTGTGTATAAACTCTGGATTTTTTTTTCCAGCACACAAACAGTACGGACAGGTAGCGGATCGTGAGGAGATATTCACTGATTTTGACAAAAAAGTAATTTTGACAACGAGCGTTCTCCAGAATTGCTGTCATGAATTAAGTTATCTTAAATGGCTTCTTTGCAGTGAGGAGTGTTTAGTACACGCACACAAGCGCGCACACACACACACACACACACACACACACACACACACACACACACACACACACACACACACACAGACACACACACCATCTGATTTGTCTTTTCGTTTGTCCTAAAGTTTAATGGACTCCGGATGCGTCTGCACTTCAGACACAATAACTCTTCTCTCTGTAGAAGCCGGCACAAGACATTTATCATTCCTCAGTGTGTGTGTGTGTGTGTGTGTGTGTGTGTGTGTGTGTGTGTCTCTCTCTCCATGTGTGTGTGTGTGTGTGTGTGTCTCCGTCCGTGTGTGTGCGTGCGTGTGTGTGTCTCTGTCCGTGTGTGTGTGTGTCTCCGTCCGTGTGTGTGCGTGCGCGCGTGTGTGTGTCTCCGTCCGTGTGTGTGTGTGTGTGTGTGTCTCCGTCCGTGCGTGTGTGTGTGTGTCTCTGTCCGTGTGCGTGTGCGTGTGTGCGTGTCTCCGTCCGTGTGTGTGTGCGTGCGTGCGTGTGTGTGTGTTCAGCCGCTAAAGAGAAACGTCGATGCTTGCCTGGTGTCTTGAGTAAGAGCCTTGGCCCTATTTCCCCCAAATCTTCCCTGAAAGAGAAGCAGGGGAGAGGGGGGAAAGGTTCACATGTTCCTTCTTTCTTTAGCTTTTGCGGCTTATTACGGAGTGATTGTGAGATTCAGAAACATTTTCTTCCTTTTCCAAATGCGCCGCGGGCTGTCTCCATTAGCGGCTATCGCCCCAATCACACCAGGCGAAGGGAGGCAATCTTCTGAGCTCTAAGTGTGTGTGTGTGTGTGTGTGTGTGTGTGTGTGTGTGTGTGTGTGTGTGTTTGGCTTGGTAGGGTGGACAACTTTCCCTGAGACATGCTCCTTGGAAGAAAATCACTCATTGTCTCATTGTGTGTGTGTGTGTGTGTGTGTGTGTGTGTGTGTATGTGTGGGGACTAAATCAGAAACCACGACCACCCCATCCTTCTCCCTTCAGCTGGCACAACATGTGGTGATATTCTAGTCTTTGTGATTGTGTGTGTTTGTGTCTGTGCCTTTGTGTGTGTGTGTGTGTGTGTGTTGGTGTACATGTGTTTCTCTGTTTGTGTGTGTGTATATGTGTATTTCTATTTGTGTGTGTGTGTGTGTTTGGTGTATATGTGTTTTTCTGTCTCTCTGTGTGTGTGTGTGTGTGTGTGTGTGTGTGTGTGCCTGTGTGTGCGTTTGTTTTGTTGTGTGTAAAGCACAGAGGGGACGGAGGAGGCGGGTGGACGCTGATGAAGAGTCTTTAAAGCTTCTACTTCCTGTCTCCTGAAATCAACAGCGACCATGAATCACACAACACCGCTGTTTTTTTTAGACCGATTACTTTTCTTTTCCACGGCTGCATAGCTTTGTTAATGTCTATAGTAGATGCTGTAGGTTAGTGGAACAATTACAAAAAAAGAATATGAATTTTGACGGTTAGATTATTTACTTACGCCATACTTATAAAAAGTAACACAAGAGACACTGAACATTTGGACTGGTCTCTTAAAGGAATACTTCACCCATACGGAACCAGCGTTCTATCATTATAAAATAACTATTATAATATAATGAATGAGGTTTTTCTTCCCTCAGTCTTCCCTCAGTCTTCCCTTGGCCCAGCTGTCCTGTTCATCCTAACCCTTACTGTGATGTCACAGTAAGGAAACTGTAGGGTTAGACAGTGAGACCATAAAACACTCTTTCTGCCTTTTCTCAGGCTAAGATGATCCGATTTCATTTTTTTTGCACATTTATACTAAATAGGATCTCCGAGTTCAATACACCTTCATATTCCCACCGGTGAAGTAGGCCTTTAATTTTTTCCAGATATGTATATCTTATAGCTCGCCTCATTTCCTTTTAATGGTGTGGCATATGTAAGTCAATTATAAACTAAAAAAAAAAAGAGTTGCCGCCACTTACGCTGATTGCATGAGCGTTCCGTTGTTTTTAAAACAGTTTCCTTGCGGTATTTATAATTGCTTCTGTAATATGCAAGAGCCTTTTATATACCGCTCATAAAAGCCAGTCGCATTAATCAAGTTGCATTGGTGTTGATGCAGCTTCGTGTGAGATGACTGGGACAATATGCGGTACATGTCTTTGAATGTGTTGTCCAAACCAACTTCTGAGCCAATAACTTTCATTAAAGCTGCAGTGTGTAGAATTTTGGGTTTTATTTCCTAGCAGATTTTGTAGAAAGCAATTATAATATCCATAAATACATTTAATGTAGTGCATAATAGCTGTTTTTTTTTTATTATTATTATTTATTTTTCCCTTAGAAAGGGTCTCATATATCTCCATATCTCTGCATATTTTGGACCAAGGCCTAGTGCCGCCATCTTGAAAGTGTCATAGTTGGAATGTCATCAGGTGCATTGTTTATAATTTAGAATTGTTCTTGTCCTTGAAGGCCACTGTAGCTTCTGTTATTATTCTAAAGGGTTGGGGTTACCCAGGGAGCGTTGCATTCTAGAACTTTGTAGAACTTTCTTGATGATGTCATATTACACACTGCACCTTTAACTATGTAGTTCTTGACTTCTGACTAAGCTTCTCCCACTATCACGTCGGATGTATTTTTTCGTTTAACTTCATCATGTTTTCTTGCATACGTACATCCCCCAATGTTCTGCTGTAATTCGAAAAGCCGCAGTGAGGGCCGGCTAAATAAATAAAGCCTCAAATTGGTGTAATACTTCAGAATTATTTAAGATACTGTATATCTAATAGGAGCCATGGCCTTGTTGATTAGATCAGTGCATGTGCTATGATGTCTAAAATAAGACCTCATCCAGCATCACTATCTTACAGGAAGCAGTGATGTGATTAGAGCAGTGAACCAGTCTAATGCATTACTAGCAACACAGTAGACTATAACATGGACCCACCAACACTGGCAATGCGGGGGCGGGGGGGGGACTTTGTCAAGCT
>OX442369.1:1722437-1727437 GCA_949357725.1 Hyperoplus immaculatus
CTGTACTTTAGTATGTAGTGTAGTAAAAAGACTAAAACTCTTCTGTACTTTAGTATGTAGTGTAGTAAAAAGACTAAAACTCTTCTGTACTTTAGTATGTAGTGTAGTAAAAAGACTAAAACTCTTCTGTACTTTAGTATGTAGTGTAGTAAAAAGACTAAAACTCTTCTGTACTTCAGTATGTAGTGTATAAAAAGACTAAAACTCTTCTGTACTTTAGTATGTAGTGTAGTGAAAAGAAAGAGTATGTGATTTGGAACGCACGGTAAAGCTCATCTCTGCAATCAGCTTAATTTAGGAATTGAATTTTACATGTGGCCTTGAACGGTTCGAATTTCCCTCCTTGCTAAATCTTTTTTTCTTTTTTAAGATAATTGTTTTGGCATTTTCAAGCTTTATTAGACAGTACAGAGTTGAAATGGGGAGACAGAGAGAGAGAGAGAGAGAGGGGGGGATGACCTGCAGTAAAGGTCCACTGGTCGGATTCGAACCCGCGACCACTGCAACAAAGGCAGGAGCCAGTATGGTATGCGCTCTATCCACTACACCACCGGAGCGCCCCGTCCTTGCTAAATCTTGTCAGGGCTATAGAGGGAGAAATAGACAAGGGAGCGTCAATTTAAAATAATTACAGAGATGAGGTGTTTGTCTGTCTATTTGTGTGTGAGAGTGTGTGTGTGTGTTTCTATATGTGTGTATTCTAGTGAACGATCAAGCTCCAGCATTGAATAACTAGTTTTGACGCTAGCACACACACTTTGGGCTGAATCAGACAAAGATTAACATTATTGTAATGTAGTTGTAGCTATACACTGGAGGGAAGGGGGAAGTGTAGCCTGTGTTTTAGAACTCAGAGCAGCAAGGGAATGCACTTGTGTCTTGCTGCAGATGTTTTATCAACTTTGTTGTTGGTACAGACAGTTAGAATGAAAGTTGTATTTTTAGCTGTCAACAATGCGCCTCTTATTTAAAGGCCTACTCCACCGGTGGAAATATGAAGGTGTATTAAACATTATAGCAAGCGGTTCATCCTAGCCTGAGAAAAGACAGAAAGAGTGTTGTTATGGTCTCACTGTCTAACCCAACATTTTACCATGCGTGACATCACACATGGTACAATGTAGGGTTAGGATTAACAGGACAGCTGGGCCAAGGGAAGACTGAGGGAAGACTGAGGGAAGAAAAACCTCATTCATTATATTATAACAGGGATTTTATAATGATACAATGCCAATTCCGTATGGGTGAAGTATTCCTTTAAATTGTAAACTTTTTGAAAATAACTGGTTGTTACTATTTTGTTAAGAGATTATGAATATTTTTACAGTGCAGACATCTCTTGTCAAAACTGTTTATATGCCTAAATCTTGTCCCAGTTTGCGAATAAATATTTGTATCAATGTAGGAAAATGATGTAAGATAAAGTTGAATTTGGGGTGGTTGGGGGTCCAGGTTGTCAAAGTGAGTGTGCTCTTAAACGTGTGTACATCTGGCTGAGGTGTAAAAGGTGTAATTCCAAATGTATCTAAAGGTGCTTTTAAAATGGCTTCGCAAAACACAACAAGAGATGTTTGAAGAATTTGACTTTAAAGTAACTCTAAGTCCTTTTCCCGCCATCAGAAAGACTACATTAATACGTTCCAATCTTTTTATTTTCAACGTTTTTTTTCATCGTTAGAGGTTTGACTGCTGCTTTTTGGATTATGTCCTGCAGCTGAAAGAAAAATTCACATGAAAAGTGGTTAGAATTTTCCCAAAATTTAAATGGGACCTTGAATAGGGACCTGACAAATGTAAGACAGCCTTCCACACAAAATCTTGAGAAAATTATTTTTCACTCAGATTAAAAAAAATTGGGCAGTCGGGAGTAGCGAGAGTCTTTCTATCACTTCAGAGCCCCAGTGAGTCAGTGTGTGTGTGTGTGAGTGAGTGAGTGAGTGAGTGAGCAAGTGTGTGTGTGTGTAAATTAGTGAGTGAGCGAGCGTTGCTTGCATGTGTGTGTGCGTGCGTGCGTGCGTGTGCATGCCTGCCTGTGTGTGTGTGTGTGTGTGTGCCAGCCTGTGTGTGTGTGCCTGCCTGCCTGTGTGCAATTGTGTGTGTGTGTGTGTTTTGAAAAGATCCACGGTGAATAGTAAACACATATGCTATGATTCTTGAGGGAAGATTTCCATCAAAACAGGGTCTCCTTCCTGCCAAGATGGGCCGCTTTTGTGTTTAGATATTCAGATTTGGAATGTGTGTGTGTGTGTGTGTGTGTGTGTGTGTGTGTGTGTGTCTGGGGGTGTGGGGGCCTCAAGCGGCTTAATGTAATAGATGGCAACTTGCCATTGGCGTTGTGGGAATTTGGGGATTATTTATTTTTTGGGGGCCAGTAAATGTTTGGGGAATAATGTCGATTATTATATATTTTTTTTTGCAGTTTTAAAGGTCACAACGGAACATGCAGAGAATGCAGAATTAAGAGAAGCATGTTTTTAGTAACTCCAGAAACAGCTTGATAACATTAAAAAGGGCAAAAATAAATCATTTTAAACTAAAACACTGGATCACAGGGTTTATCGTTTTTGACAAAGAATTGTCACCCAAGTCGGCACTTTCCCCTTTGTTTTATGGAATTTAGTGTTTTGGACAGATTATGTTACCATAAAGTTAACACGTACATTACTCTCTACTTAGAGTTGTTTTTACAATAGCCTTGCACACACCCACATGTTAAGTGCACTTTTTTTACGCTACATTTACCACCTAACCTTGACCAAAGGGCTACTGGCTAAGTGTAACGCTAACCCCTGTTGTTCTGCATGGTTACCTTCACAAGATAAACATTTAAATACTCATTTGGCAAAACTGGAACCAATTAATTCTGCCATTTTACACTTAATTGTTGTTGTCAAGTGTCAAAGATTCCTCTGGTTCAACAGTGAATGTTTATGCTAATTTTTTTATCAGATAGACTGACAGACAGACAGACAGACAGACAGAGAGAGAGAGATATAGACAGACAGACAGACAGACAGACAGACAGACAGACAGACAGAGAGATAGATAGACAGAGAGACAGACAGACAGACAGATAGATAGATAGATAGATAGATAGATAGATAGATAGATAGATAGATAGATATCAACTTTGAAACCCATCCAAAGTAGCAGTATCAAAAATAACATATAATAACACCATGGCTTACAGCATTGCACTCCGTTTGACTTGTATTTCGGATGCAGTCCTGAATAGTTTACGTTTGTTTCACTGAAGTTTCAGAGATTGCATGGCTGTACCTAATAAAACATCTCAATCTGAACAGAACATAGCCTTACCCTGCAGACTGCAGTGAAGGACATATTTCATTTGTTTAAAAATAAGTGGCATTTCTTCTCAATACATTGTCTCGGTGACTTGGTGACATTCATATATGTTTATACTGTATGTCTTTGCAGTATTCTTCTTTTTTATTTTGGCATTTTTTTTGTTGCTTTATGAGATAGTTTTGGAGATGAAATGGGGCAGAGAAGGGGAATGACATGCAGAGAACAACCCGGGCTGGATTCTAACCCGGGTCTGCTGTGAAGAGGACTGAGCCTGTATGGGGGAGGGGGCTCTAAGTAACCCTTCTTGCTGTACTCTTTGATTTGAAAAATAAGTTTTACTCAAAAGGTCATAGTAAATACTACGGTAGCATTTCAGAGAAGCTGTATTGAAACAAACAAAAAAATATATGTTTTTGCTACATACACCCCTCTTCACAATGCTTCTAAATTGCAAAGAGCGACTGTGGCTCAGCTGGTAGAGCGGGTCGACCAATGATCAAAGGGTTGGAGGTTCGATCCCCGCCCTGCCACCTGTGTCAAGGTTGTTGTGTCCTTGGGCAAGACACTTCACCCACCTTGCCTCGTGTGAATGTCGATAGTTAGCCTGCTGCTATCGGTTTATGAATGTGTGTGTGAATGATAACGTGGGAAAGGAAAACAGGTCTCCCTTGTAAAAGAGTCTTCGGTCTCAATGGGATTTACCTGTATAAATAAAGGTTAAAAAAAACAAAACACAATGGCTATACCTACCAAGTCATCCCAGTGAGTGTATACGTCTGGTAAAAAGCCTTCCTGTTGTTTCTACGATGCAACACTTGGTGGTGAAATCAATAGCCTAGTAAATTCTTAATTGAATGACTGCAGGGCTTTGAGAGTCTTATCGGCCTTTATGGGCTTCTGCAGCAGCGGGTGCATTTGAGAGCAGCGCTAGAATAACAAGGACCTTACTGCTATTGTTGTGTGGTCTGGGGAACGTTATGTCAATCAGCCAGGGGTTTGGCAGGCGATAGCAGCAGTAGGGTGTGTGTGTGTGTGTGTGTGCGTGTGTGTGTGTGTGTTGGTGCTTGTACATATGCTATGTTACAGCCCAGTGTCACATTACCTATACTTTTTGCTTTTTGATCCTTCGAACAATTTCAAAACTTTCTTTTTTTGAAGATTATATTTTGGGTCTTTTTTCACTTACCTAGACAGATTTGGAGTTTGGCAGGTGACAGCAGCAGAAGTGTTGGGAGTGTGTTCAAGCTTGTACATCTGCTGTGTGTGTGTGTGTGTGTGTGTGTGTGTACGTGTGTGCGTGTGTGTATGTCTAACACTCTTAACCACAACACCACAAGCCCTTGTACATCTGCTATGCTACAGCCCGGTGTCACATTACCTACAATTAGCTTTTTGTTTCCTTTGATCACCATGCACTACACACACACACACACACACACATACACACACACACACACACACACACACGCACACACGCGCACACACACACACACACACACACACACACACACACACACACACACACACATCTTCCCTTTGTCATAAGACACCAGCTTTACTATCTCACGTGTCATCACAGTTGATTGAAGATGGAAAAAAAAACCCTCAGGTAGGTACACGGTTTTGTATAGGGAAATGGACACTGCGAAATGAATGTTTTACACACACACACACACACACACGCACACGCA
>OX442369.1:1729937-1749937 GCA_949357725.1 Hyperoplus immaculatus
ATGTTTACTTCTGTTTTTCCATGTAAAGTCCCATAGATAGATAGATAGATAGATAGATAGATAGATAGATAGATAGATAGATAGATAGATAGATAGATAGATAGATAGATAGATACAGAGATAGATAGATCGATAGATACTCAGCAAGTACAATCCACATTTAAAGACTTACCTTTGTCAAGTTGTTCATATTAATACATTTTGATGTGAATTCAATTTTTACATGAATCCACAAGCAAGAAAGTCACAATCACTTCTAACCAGTTGAGTTGATGCAGTGTTATCAGAATCATACTTGCCCAGACATATCAAACAGGTTAAAATCCAAAATCTTACCTTTTTTAAAGATCCCTCAAGAGGAGATTTTCAGTCCAACTCCCTTGTCCTTTGCAACCTGCAGTTTCCTTCACTTTCTTGAAGTCTTCAATCTCCTCTTGATGTAGCCACAGTGTTTTTTTTTATCTTCCTTTATTTTCTTTTTATTATCTCACTCTTTTTCCGGTGGGGGGCTTAGGATCACACACACACACACACACACACACACACACACACACGGGTTTTTTTTACGGACAAGTCCAGCTGACCCCTCCCCCCCCCAGTGAGGAAGGTTGAGAGAAAAATATAACTGAAAAAATAATCAAGGAATGATCGAAAGCTTTCTAGTCCTGATCAAATCGTGTCCTTCCAGCGCTCCGGTTGAAAGAAATGTGTGAGACAAAGTAAAGTGTATAGTCACACACACACACACACACACACTATCCTCTCCCTCCCACCCTTTACTACTACTCTCTCTGTCCCTCTCCCTCTGTCTCTCTATCTTTATATCTCTCTCTCTGTGTCTCTCTCTTTCTCTCTATGTCGCTCTGTGTGTGTGTGTGTGTGTGTGTGTGTGTGTCTGTCTCTCTGTTTCTCTCTCTGCCTCTCTCTCTCTATGTCTATCTATCTATCTCTCTCTCTGTCTCTTCCTCTCTGTATGTGTGTGTCTTTCTCTCTCTCTGTCTCTAACGCTCTCTCTAACTCTCTCTCTCTCTGTCTCTCTGTCTCTCTCTCTCTCTCTCTCTCTCTCTCTCCCTCTCCCTGTCTCTGTGTTCTACCTGTTTTCAAAGCGTTCGCGGTCGAGAGCTTCGCGAAAGCAGCTGCCTCTCCGGCTCACACTCTAGTGACTGCGCGCTGTACTATCGCTCCACACACTTCAATCGCTCCCCTCTCTCTCTCTCTCTCTCCCTCTCCCCCTCTCTGTCTGTCTGTGTGTGTGTGTCTCTCTCTCTCTCTCCCTCTTTTTTCTCTCTCTCTCTCTTTCTCTCTCTCCCTCTCTTTCTTTCTCCCTCATTCTCCCTTTCTCTCCCTCTCTCTCTCTCTCTCCCTCCCTCTCCCTTTATCTCCCTCTGTCTCTCTCCCTCACTCCATCCATCCCTCTCTGTCTCCCTCCCTCTCTCTCTCTCTCTCTATCCCCCTCTCTCTCCATCTCCCTCACTCCATCCATCCTTCTACAGCTCAACAACGTTTAGACACGGGCAATGGTAGCTGAAAGACACTGAATTAACCTACAGTCCAATATACCTCACTCACTTTTTTTTTTCTTTCTTTTTTGCGAGTGACCTTTTCTCGATGGCTTTGTGGCCCTGCCTGAATGGTACAATCAGTTCTTTTTAGGGGGAGTGATAGTCTATTAACCCACACACACACACACACACACACACACACACACACACACACACACACACACACACACACACCTGCCGCTCTCCCCTGGATTGTATCAACAGAAGACAGGGATAAAAGATTATGGTCCAAAACATTCATGATAAATAAATGTATGGTGGTTCAGGAGATGCCTATAGCCGTTAGATTACATTGCTGCACACACACACACACACACACACACACACACACACACACACACACACACACACACACACACACACACACACACACACACACACACACACACACACACACACACACACACACACACACACACACACACACACACACACACACACACACACACACCAAACAGACCAAAAACCAAACAGCAAGTCAACATCCAATCTGTTTTTATGAGTCAGACTAGATTCCTCTCGCTCTTTATTAAGCTCATACTTTTAAAGATGCTACGAGGAACTTTTAAACACACACACACACACACACACACACACACACACACACACACACACACACAATGAGAAAAATAACCTTGTAAAAAAGTAATCACAGGCAAAACGAGAAATGTGTATGTATGAGAATGAATAAGTAAATGTTTACTACGCGGCACCCTTGGTTAATTAATGATTAATTGGCCCTTAACGAGTCTAATTGGAGTTAATTGAAAGATATTGAGTCATTGGAAAAACAGATATAATTGGAGGGACAGTGGAGTGGTTGTGACAGACAGACATTCAGACAGACAGACAGACAGACAGACAGACAGACAGACAGACAGACAGACAGACAGACAGACAAATAGATAAATGTGTTTGTGTCCCCGAAGGCTGAGGACTGTTTCCGATGAGATCAGCAGTGTTTATAGTATGCCATTCAATCAAAGACAGAATCTGTAAATCAGACTCGATCAAAGAATACAGCCTAAAAGCTTGTGGTGTAGTGGTAAGAGCGTGTGTGTGTGTGTGTGTGTGTGTGTGTGTGTGTGTGTGTGTCATACAGTCTCAGTCCTCTTCACAGCAGACCCAGGTTAGAATCCAGGCCGTGGTCGTTCTCTGCATGTCATTCCCCCTCTCTGCCCCATTTCATCTCTGTCTCTCCAAAACTGTCTAATGAAAAGCATAAAAATGACAAAAAGATCATCTAAAATAAAAATATATATTTATGTTCCCCTTACAAGCGAATAGAGAAGTACGTTCTACATTACATTACACAAAATCTAGCCAACGCTTGTATCCAAAGAGACTTAGAACCGGAGGTAGGCAGTTAGCATCGAAGGTGGAGTCAGCGATTTCGAACGCTTGTTGTGAAAATCACGTTGAATCAAAATGAGGGAAGATTTGGACATCCCACAACCCCACACAGTGACAGTGAACATAAATGATAGATGGATACATCATAGATAGTAAATAATATGGATGTAGCATCCGGGCTGACACACGGCATCCAATAATCCTGGTTTGTGCACGTCGCCATCTTGTGAGATTTTTACTCCGCCTCACTCCTCTTGCCGAAAAGGGGAATCGACGTCACGTCGGGGGGAGGGAGATAGCTGACGTATACCTCCGAGGCAAAGTGAGGGACAACGGGCGGAGAGCTGTCACTCAAGAGATCGCGCCAATACATTTTATCCTCCAAAAGAACAAAAACTAGCGTGGGCCAAAAACATTCACCCCCCTCAGTGTTGTCATGGAGATATGACCTAAACATAAAGACTAAAATGGTTTTGTGGCCCAGGCTGTAAATAGGTTTAATAAGACTTGGAAAACGGCCTGTCTAACAAGAGAGTCAAAGAAAAACTGCTCGTCTTGGCGCCACCCCCCAGTGGCACTTCCTGGTTACTACAGTTGTTGTCACTTCCTTATTGGATGCTGGTAAAAATCGCTGAGGTTGGGGCTTGGGATACATTCATGGATACATTTGAGACTTAATAAGTGAAAACTCAAAAAGTTCTCAAAATACCATCGGCGCCAACACCTCTACAGCCATTAGCCAATCAGAGTCTCCGATTCCCCAAGAACACAGATTCACCACCGGTCATCTGGGTGTACATACACACACGCACACGCACACGCACACACACACACACACACACACACACACACACACACACACACACACACACACACACACACACACACACACACACACACACACACACACATCTAGTAGCCTACACACCCAATTAAAATATTTTAACCTCAAGATTTCCATAATATCAAAAATATTCTGTGACTCTGCACCTGTGAATTAGTTTTGCAGCAATACGTAACACTATAAGATTGACAGTTTCAGCCTAAAGGGTTTGATACATTCAGTGTGGATATTTTCAATCATGTGATATCGGAGGGAATACATCTCCTTTTAAAGGCCAGTACCATTATAATAAGTGTGAGGAGAAGCAGCTTTTAGTTTTTATGCACCAAATATCTGGAACAAACTCCCAGAAAACTTGAGGTCTGCTGCAACTCTCAGCTCTTTTAAATCGAGTCTGAAGACTTTTCTGTTTCCATTTTAACCTGTACTTTTTATTTTATTTAAATGTTTTACTTCTTTTCATTCGCTTTTAAATGTCTTCTAATGTGTTTATGTATTTTAATCTTGCCCCTGTAAAGCACTTTGAATGGCCTTGTGTTTGAATTGTGCTATAGAAATAAACTTGCCTTGCCTTGCCTTGACGTACAGTATAATGCATTCACAACATGGACGATTCAATTCCTACAGCCTATTATGTACATTAATTGATGTATTTTTTGAGGCCTGGATTATACATCCAGCAGGTTTTCCCAAAAAGTTACTGTGTAAATACTTTAAGGGCCATCAAAAAACGGGCCCTGCGTTCCAAATCACATACTCTTTCTTTTCACTACACTACATACTAAAGTACAGAAGAGTTTTAGTCTTTTTACTACACTACATACTAAAGTACAGAAGAGTTTTAGGGCCACAGACAGGAGAGAGAAAAAAAATCAGATAAGGAAGATTTTTTTTTCATTATGTCGAGAAATGTCAAGAATAAAGACGGAATACTCCAAAATGCTGTGCCACAGTTAGTGAGGCATTTATGTATTTTCAGCATACTACAATTGACGTGAATGTATTGGGACATCCTACATCTTTCTCTGGCATACTAAATAGTAGGGAAGTATGGGAATTGGAGCGCAGGGATGGAATATCTTTAACCAGCAATAACCCGTCTCTCAACTGTCAGTGGCATTAGCTGAAGGCTGGTGCAAGTGTGTGTGTGTGTGTGTGTGTGTGTGTGTGTGTGTGTGTGTGTGTGTGTGTGTGTGTGTGTGTGTGTGTGTGTGTGTGTGTGTGTGTGTGTGTGTGTGTGTGTGTTGCCCTTTGACATGTGTTCATTTTGGAGGTATTTTCACATCTGAGTAGGACTGAGATCGATGAGTATTTTACTTGTATGCTTACACTTCTTCAGTTACGCCCAAAGGCTGTTTGTGAATGCTAAATCGTGTGTGTGTGTGTGTATCTGTGTGTGTGTGTGCGTGTGTGTGTATGTGTTAGTGCTAAACAGTATAGGTATGGATCTCACGGCTGTCACTCTGTTGCTAACTCAGCTTGCCGTCTGTTGATTTAACGTCACACACACACACACACACACACACACACACACACACACACACACACACACACACACACACACACACACACACAAACACACTTGTCTGGCAGGTGCACAGTGGAATACATTATCAATTATAAGAGGTGTTTTTAAATCTTCAATCCAATACAACATTTTGTATTGGTCCCTAAAGACTTAATTATCCATTTAAACGTTGAATAAAACCAAACAGCAAGTCAACATCCAATCTGTTTTTGTGAGTCAGACTAGATTCTTCTCGCTGTGTGTTCCCTTATTAAGCTCATACTTTTAACACACACACACACACACACACACACACACACACACACACACACACACACACACACAGACAAGCAATTACCATCAAATCTTTGTAGAAATGATGTCCACAGCTATTTGCTTTCCTGCTGTGTGTGTGTGGACCAACGTGATTATGTTAACAAGGAGACCATTACTGCAAAGTGCACTGGCATTTAAACAAAGTAATCACCGTAACTATAGTGAAAAAGAAATGGAATTACTGTAAATAAAATGTGTTTCATGGGGGCGCCCTTAGCTCAGTTGGTAGGGCGTCCCCCTCCCCCCATGGGCCTCGACCAGCAGCGGACCCGGGTTCGATTCCAGCCCGCGGTCGTTCTCTGCATGTCACTCCCCTCTCTGCCCCATTTCACCTCTGTCTCTACACTATCAATAAAGCATAAAAATGCCAAAAAAAAGAGATAGATAGATAGAATATAGTGTATATTTACAGCGTGCACACAAAGCTTTATGATAAGAGATTAAAGGTGAAGTAAGCGGTTTATTTATGTTAATATAAGTGTAAAATCGCTCTTTATTCATACAATGATCACTTACATAATGTGCGTGTTTCATAAAGCTGATCTCTTAGTCAGCTGCTCTGCATGTAATCAGCAATTAAACTTTATGTAGTATCCCAAAATTTTATCCAATCACAAGAGAGAACGCTACAAACCGACACCCGTCCGCACCCGTCTCACTCATGGTCTCAATGCCGGTGCACGCCAGAGCGACACATGGATGAATGTTTATGCGCCTGCAATGGCGGAGCAGGTAAAAATCCTTCCCAATGTCTGTTTTGATGGTTTTTATCATGTTTTATCACACTTTTGGATCTGAGATGATGCTTGCTGCTCGAAGACCGCAGTGCATTAATGTGGTGACGTAGGGACGAGTGAGGGGACCGCTAACTGCAGTAACTGACAGGAAGTTAGCTAAAAGAACCATTCCGCTTACAGCTCCTTTAAAGGTGGAGTTAGCAATTCAAAGGAACGCTTGTCAAAATCAGTGTATATCTCCTCATGATCCATCACTTGTCCCTACTAAATCTGGAGAACGCTTGTTTTCAAAATCCCTTCATGTCAAAATCTCTTCATGATCCACTACCTGTCTGCCTGTGTGTATGTGTCTGCGCGCTGAGAAAAAAAAAACAACAACAGTGTTAATACACAGCCTAGGCTCTGTAAACTGGTATGCCATTTGTAAACAAAGGGTATGTAAACAAAGAGGGCTCACCATAGCTAGCATGCCTGTTGACAGGATGCCTGTATATTAACCCTGTGAAACCCAAGCATTGATTTTGTTGATGTAGGATTTGTTTCTCCTTTTTAAAATTGCAAGGTTATTTAGTTTTATATAAAACTAAATGACTTTAAACCTTAAACTTTAGTGAACTTTAGCTTAAAACACAAATAATACACAATTTACTCATGATAAGTGATTGGGCCTTTTGTTTTGAAAAATGACTCCCATTGAAGCCCAGTGTTGCGTTTTTGCAACAATAAAAGAAATCACTGAAAATCATGTAAATTTAACTTTTTTAGTTTGGTTATTGAAGTAATATGTTACAGAACAACTTTACAATACAGGAAAAAAATATTAAAGGTCAAGTACTTACTTGGAAAATTGTTAAAATTGATCCAACAGAGAGAGCTGGGATCTCAGTGGGAGTCATCCATGTTGTTTGAATTTGAAATGTTGCTGTTCTTACAATATTAATATTTTCCCGCCGAATTTGGTGATTTGATACATTGTATAGTCTGGAGTGCTGGAATATGTAGTATTTGTGTACATTTAGTCCTGGAAAATGACTACAAAACAGCTTCCAGTAGATGTTGCAAATTTACAACAGTGGGTCTCAGAGGGTTAACACTGTTGTTTTTTTTTTCTCAGCACACACACACACACACACACACACACACACACACACACACACACACACACACACACACACACACACACACACACACACAGGTAGTGGATCGTGAGGAGATTTTGACATACTGATTTTGACAACAAGCGTTCTCCAGAGTCACTGACTGCACCTTTAATTGAGTATCTGCTCTGACAGGAGGTCGATTCAGAGAGCGCTACCACTTCCATGATGATCTGGGGGAAAGTAGTTTTAAGGTTTGGATTGGTCTCCACACACAGAGAGAGAGAGAGAGAGAGAGTGTGTGTGTGTGTGTGTGGTGTGAATGAGTCATTGTGTGTGTGTGTGTGTGTGTGTGTGTGTGTGTGTGTGTGTGTGATTGATTTATTTGGTCTATCCCTGGGAGATGAGAGAGAGAGTTTGCATGTCTCGCTCTCTAAACCTATAAATCACTTGGATCAGAGCTGGATAATAAGGCCCAGCCGACTCCCCCCTAGAGAGGGGGAGTGAGAAAACAATTAGGACTATAGTGGGGTGGTAAACAGGCAGACAGACAGACCGACAGACAGACAGACAGACAGACAGACAGACAGAGAGAATATAGGGCAGAGGGAGGGAGTCTGTTTCAACAGTATCTTCACCCACTCCATTGTTTCTGACATTTCTTTCGTCAGCTCTGACCTTCTTATCATGAACTTTGAATGACATTAATTATTTGTATTATCAAGGAAAAGAAAAAATGTATGTCTTGAACCCTCCTATCATCTATTTTGTTAACCTACCGGGTTCCATTCAAAGTGTTACTTGTCATATGCACAATAAGAAACATCCGTCTTATCCCCCGGTAATTTTCATATGGAGGCTATTTCGATGTGACGTCCTTTCAGTTGCGCACTGGATTGTGGATCAGAATCGCCCAAATAGCATGCTGTATTCAACACTAAAAATCTGGGCCAGATATAGTAGACATCCTGGTATTTCTAACCATACTAAATCTGACCACAAGAATTGGGACATCCTAAATCTTCTTTCTACCGTACTTAATAGTAGATAGTTTGGTGATAGTTTCCTTGTTACATATGATTTTGTATGTAAGATTTTGTATGCAAGACACACAGCTTCCTAATTGTCAGCTGTGTGTCTTGCCTGTCACACTTGCCTGTTTTTGTGAATGTCTGGCGGGTTGACAGTAGCATTAGGACCGCAGTCAAGCAAACTGCCATTTTGTGTGTGTGATTGACATGTGCAGTGTCTGTCAGTGCCTGGCTGTCTGATTTCAAGATTCATATACTAGTTACTGTAAAGAGAAAATGTGCAGTAACTAAAACAAAAAAAAAAAACAAAATAGTACATTGGACCTGTCAAATCAAGTTCTGCACTGGCTAAGAGGGATTTTTGCTTTTAGAATGAATGTGTTATTAAAAAAACAACACAAAAAGAAGTTTTAAAATGTCACAATAACCTCCCTGCTTACACCGAAATGTCACATTGGCGGGTTGGAAAAATCTTGTTTTGTTTAAAAAATGCCCAAAAAGCACTTACCAAACTCTAGAAGCTAAAAAAGAACATGAAGTAATATTTGTTGAAAGGCAAATGGCTTCATTTAGTCAGAGCTCCACATTGTAAGCCAGAAAGCACTTCTTGTCAAAATCACGCGTTCCACATTTCCTTTTTTCACATATTTGCCAAAAATCAACCATTTACATTATCCAGGTGCTGCAAAGAAGCACACAGGCTGTATTCGAAAAACCCTACTAACCTCATACCTAAACTCATACTCATTTTGACGTCAATTTGAGTATGTTGTGGGTGTGTATGCGAGTTTGTGTAGGTGAGAAATGCCCGGAGGAGTACTTTCTTCCGGGAAGATTTTTGTGTATGGATCGATAGGTTACTTTTCCTACTCAACCGCCCCCACAATGCATTTCGTCTTTTTAAACGACACAGAAGTTTTTTTTTAATTCTTTATTGCTTTTGTATACTTCAGTGTAAACGGTCCGACGAAACTCCCATACACAATGGATGGTTAAGTAGACAGTATGTAGTATACACATGTTGAGTATGTAGGAGGAAGGACGTTAGTAGGGCTTTTCGAACACAGAATAAAACTTCTTTACGTCTTTGAGATATTGGGTAGCCATTTTTGTTGATGTGAGAATAATTAATATTTTTTTTTTCTTTATTTGTGATAGGCTATACATATATATTATTAATATTCAAATTAATTCAGTTTATTTAATTCTTTTTTAATAATTTTTCCTATTTACCACTTGTTATGCTGGTCAGAAGACATTTAGGAGCGATTCTTACTATACACCATCATGGTTCTGCTGTTATTTGTAGATTTTAGACTTGCAGATAGAGTTAAATAATTAACCCAACATTAGTACAAATTAGACAGGAGCACAAAAACACTCAGAAATGGCATTTTGTAGAGAAGGTTTTAAAAAGTAATCACATGTAATTACACTAAGGGTCCCAGAAGAACTGGTCAAGAGAACAACAAGCGCAAAGGTCTGTTGCTACAATAGAACTAGTCCCGTTACCATAGAAATGCGAATTACCTCCCTAATTCATAAAGAACATATTCTCAGATTTGAACAATGTTTTCCATTTAAAGTTTAGTTGTAGCAAAGAAACAAAGGAGCCACTAGGGATATAGGCTTACAGCGCAAACGAATGATTTGGAAAGGCACACACCTGTCTATATAAAGTCCTATACGGTTAACAGTGCATGTGAGACGGCAAAACAAGCAGATTTTTGCAGATGTATTAAACATAAAAATAAAAAATATAATATGTACAGAAGAATTCGCACACACACGACACACACACACACACACACACACACACACACACACACACACACACACACACACACACACACACACACACGCTCAATACGTTTTTTGTGGCACCTGGCCAAAATACATACATTTTATCAGCGTTATTCAAGGCTGTAACATAGCAAAATATGGAAAAAGTGAAGCGATAATGTGAATTATTTCCGTATGCACTGTATGTATGGCAAATTAGTTATTTTTTTTGGAAGCCTTTAACTTATTCTATATTGAATGAGTGTGACATTGCAAACACACCAACTGTCACATAAAGTTTGAAATGCCAAACAGGCGAGAGAGAGAAGGCCTAGCCGCTGTGCATCGTTGATATAGTCCAGTCCAGTCCAGTCCAGTCCAGTCCAGTCCAGTCCAGTCCAGTCCAGTCCAGGCGCGAAGAAAACCAACAAACAAAATGCCACAAATTATTCAAATGACAAACCAAATCTGGCCGAGAAAAGGTGTTTGAATTCTGACAACAACATGCAAGATTGATGTGTTTGTGTTGGTTTATTTTCCCAGTAGAAAAAGGGTGTGTGTGTGTGTGTGTGTGTGTGTGTGTGTGTGTGTGTGTGTGCTGGATTCTGGACCAACAGATAGTTACTTAGTTACCATTCTCTCAGTGCGACATGTTCCAGCATATTGTTTAAAGTCTTTGCCCAGTGAATAATTTGGATTTTGGATGGAGGGTGGTTCACTTGCTCGCTGAGACAAGAGGGGTTGTGTGTGGTCCCAAAGGTGATGTTTTTTTTCGGGACATTTTTGGCATTTTCAAGCTTTATTAGATAGTACAGAGTTGAAATGGGGAGACAGAGAGAAAGAGAGAGAGAGGGGGGATGACCTGCAGTAAAGGTCCACGGGTCGGATTTGAACCCGCGACCACTGCAACAAAAGCCGCATCAAGGAACTGTGCCATCAGATTACTTAAATAACAAAAAAAATAAATGAAATGTTTGATGAATATGCAAATTAATATGCACATAATTTTGGGGCGACTGTGGCTCAGGTGGTAGAGCGGGTCGGCCGATGATCAAAGGGTTGGAGGTTCGATCCCCGCCCTGCCACCTGTGTCATAGTTGTTGTGTCCTTGGGAAAGACACTTCACCCACCTTGCCTTGTGTGAATGTCGATAGTTAGCCTGCTATCGGTGTATGAATGTGTGTGTGTGAATGGTAACGTGGGAAAGGAAAACAGGTCTCCCTTGCAAAAGAGTCTTCGGTCTCAATGGGATTTACCTGTAGAAATAAAGGTTAAAAAAAAAAAAAACATCTGGCAATATCTAACTAATTATGCGTATTTTTGCACATCTATAAAAACTTCAAATCTAGAGATGTCAGATGATTTTCCGCGTTCTGGCTCCCAAACCTGATAGAATAGAATCTGGTAGAATATAACCTGCCAGTCACAAAGGACAGAGAGTGGGTAGCCATGTTTTTCCCTCAGCCAAATCCTGTCAGTCTCCTCCGAGTCTCTCTCAGCATGACTGAGCGAATGTGAGTTTGTGCTTCAGTGTTTTATAACTTTTTTACCCATTTATTTATATGACGGAGCCCTGGCTGTGTCTGTCTGTCTGTGTGCCTGTGTGTCTGTCTGTCTGTGTGCCTGTGTGTCTGTCTGTCTGTCTGTGTGCGCCTGTGTGTCTGTCTGTCTGTGTGTCTGTCTGTCTGTCTGTCTGTGTGCCTGTGTGTCTGTCTGTCTGTGTGTCTGTCTGTCTGTGTGCCTGTGTGTCTGTCTGTCTGTGTGCCTGTCTGTCTGTCTGTGTGCCTGTGTGCCTGTGTGTCTGTCTGTCTGTCTGTCTGTCTGTCTGTCTGTCTGTCTGTCTGTCTGTGTGCCTGTCTGTCTGTGTGCCTGTCTGTCTGTCTGTCTGTCTGTCTGTCTGTCTGTCTGTCTGTCTCTCTGCTCTGATGAGATGTGTGAAACCAAATATGCCATGTAGAGTGATCCACACACATATAAGGTATAAGGAAATAATAGTCCGGTTGTTTTTGGTCAGTGTGTAAGCTTGATTTCATTTCCGTTCATTCTACCATACAGAGCGAATAAAATGATTGAAATTCTCGTTGCCAATTAGTGACACACCACACGCACGCACACACACACACACACGCACACACACACACACACACACACACGCACACACACACACGCACACACACACACACACACACACACACACACACACACACACACACACGGAGAGGCGTGAACAGATGTTGACCTTTGCTAGCTTTTCACAGGGGGAGGGGATGGGGGAATGAGGTGTTTGATTAGACCACTCAGTCAGTTCACAGATTGTGTGTTCAGATATTAGTGTGTTAATATTTCATGCCTGCCGCTGCCTGTTATAATAGACCCCCGAAGTGGACCAGATTCACACAGGTTTCGGTTTCTGAAGGTAATTTTGCACTGGATGTAAAACAATGCCATTGTGCCTGGTTTAAGACCTACTTCACTAGTGGAAATATGAAGGTGAATTGAGGTCTGAGATCCTATGTGGTATAAATGTGCAAACATTTTTAGAAATCGGTTCATCCTAGCCTGAGAAAAGGCAGAAAGAGTGTTTTATGGTCTCACTGTCTAACCCTACATTTTACCATGCATGACATCACACATGGTAAAATGTAGGGTTAGGATTAACAGGACAGCTGGGCCAAGGGAAGACTGAGGGAAGAAAAACCTCATCCATTATATTATAATGGTGATTTTATAATGATAGAACGCCGGTTCCTTATGGGTGAAGTATTCCTTTAAGGTCTAAAACATTGCGTTCCCCAGACTAAATAATACCAAAATGCTTCCATTGTTGGAAACATGTCAGACCTAGAACATGATACGAAACATACTGTATGTGACAAACTCCTAACCATCTTTCTAGTCATATATCCCCAGTAATCACTGATACACCCAGTGCTATATGGAGGCTATAGCCCTAACATTAACCTTTTACAGTATCTATCAGTGTTATCTTCACTCCCCCAGCTTAGTTAATTCCATCAATCTACCTCCCCTCCATTGCATATTGCCTTGTAAAACAGACTGAACAATAGGTTGGATGCATTAAGTTTGTCCTTAGGATATCATGTATGACTAAAACAGTTATATATGAAATTTACGCAATTTCTTTAAATGTATGGGATTCATGTGATTTCCGAAATTGTTGTGAATTCTAACTTGTATATTACGGTCATTTTCTGTTGTTGTTAGTCGAGGTTTGTGTCTGGAAAAGATTATTAATCGATACACACATGTGCCAGAAAATGTGTGTGTGTGTGTGTGTGTGTGTTTGTGTTAACACTTATCTCTCCCCTATAGCCCTAACATTAACCTTTTACACAATCTGTCCTTGTTATCTTCACTCACACACAAGCTCAGTTATTGTATTCTTTCCAATTCTCCTCCCCAGTCATTTTACCCCTGCCTTGTTAAACAGGCTTTTTCTTTGGCACAGTCTGTGTGTGTGTGTGTGTGCGTGTGCGTGTGTGTGTGTGTGTGTGCGTGTGTGTGTGTGTGTGTGTGTGTGTGTGTGTGTGTGTGTGTGTGTGTGTACCAGATAAATAAGAATCTGTACATTTGCCACTGTGTGTGTGTGCGCTTGTATGTCTCTGCGTGTGTTTGTGTGTGTGACGTTGTGTGTGTTTGTTGTATATCTACCAGATGTGTGTTTGTGTG
Organism: Hyperoplus immaculatus; assembly: GCA_949357725.1. NCBI lineage: Eukaryota > Metazoa > Chordata > Actinopteri > Uranoscopiformes > Ammodytidae > Hyperoplus > Hyperoplus immaculatus. Next base: position 1,743,877 of record OX442369.1, read on the forward strand.
TGTGTGTGTGTGTGTGTGTGTGTGTGTGTGTGTGTGTGTGTCTATTTGGTGTGTTTGTTTCTAAGCCAGCAAATAGGCATCCAACATCCGGCAATGCACACACACACACACACACACACACACACACACACACACACACACACACACACACACACACACACACACACACACAATGCCGTGCCATGGTTCAAGGCAGACCCAGTGGCCATGCTTCTGAATTAGCTGTTCACCGCTGAGTTTATGTCGGATTAGACCGTGGACCATTGCTGTGCTTCCAGAACGCTTCCAGTGATGGAAGAAAAATGTGTTTCGTGAAAATTTGTGTCACTTGTATTTGTATTTGTATTTATGCTTTATTGATAGTGTAAAGACAGAGCTGAAATGGGGCAGAGAGGGGAGTGACATGCAGAGAACGACCGCGGGCTGGAATCGAACCCGGGTCCGCTGCTGGCCGAGGCCCATGGGGGGGCGGACGCCCTACCAACTGAGCTAAGGGCGCCCCCTGTATTGGAAACTAGCACTTCTTGCATTTGTACAGCTGGAATTGTTAAAGCTGTTCATTCATATGTTTTTTAAAAGCTGTTTTTGTGACTGGCTGATTTCTATGATGACTAACTGATGACTTATTCATTATTACCTAGTTATGCCTATTTTAATTATGCTATTTGGATTGGAGCTGCAAACACAAGTTCTGTAACAAGCGCCCAGCTGTGTGTGTGTTGTGACGATGTGCGTGTGTGTGTGTGTGTGTGTGTGTGTGGTATATATACCAGATGTGTGTGTTGTGACGATGTGTGTGTGTGTGTGTGTGTGTGTTGTATATGTACCAGATTGTGTAAATATGAGTCCATACATCTGCCACTGTGAGTGATTGAATGAGAGAGTGTGTGTGTGTGTGTGTGTGTGCGTGTGTTTGTTTTTTTGTGTGCGTTTATATGTTTGACGTTGTGTGTGTGTGTTTGGGCCCCCCCCGGCTCCCCTCTCCTCCGCCTCTCTGGATGTACATGGATACACACTCGCTCACTCACTCACTCACTCACTCACTCACTCACTCACTCACTCACTCACTCACTCACTCACTAACTCACTCACATACGCACACACGCACACACACACACACACACACACACACACACACACACACACACACACACACCACACACACACACACACGCACACACTCCTAACTCCAGCGGTGTAGCGGTTGCTCTGAGCCAATAGGATTTCAGCGCACAGAGCCGGTGGTAGAGTTGAGTCTCTCTCAGGATTACCCCAGCTTGGGTTCTTGGCTGGGCTTGAGTCAGAACCCTGGAGAGCTTTCCATTTACGTGTGTGTGTGTGTGTGTGTGTGTGTGTGTGTGTGTGTGGAGGGGGGGGGGGGGGATTCTGTGTGTGTGTGTGTGTGCGTGTGTGTTTTGTAAATGTACCAGATTGGGTAAATATGAATCTGTACACTGAATCTGTAATCTGCCACTGTGTGTGTGTGTGTGTGTGTGTGTGTGTGTGTGTGTGACGTTGTGTGTGTGTGTGAGAGCGTTTGACGTCTTGATGTTGTGTGTGTGAGTGTTCGCTTGTGTGTCTCTGTGTGTGTGTGTGTGTGTGTGTGTGTGTGTGTGTGTGCAACGTTGTGTGTATGTGTCTTTGAATCTGTGTGTGTGTCTTGACGTTGTGTGTGTGTGTGTGTGTTGTATAATGTACCAGATTGGGTGAATATGAATCCATACATCTGCCACTCCCTCCCACGGGACAGAGGCAGAAAGGTTAGCCCTGTGTTCACCTCCATTAGGGCCAGTGTTAGAGACAGGCGTTTACCCCTATGAACTGCAGTGTAATGGGTGGACAGATGCTCCATTCAAATGCCATTCATTACCATTGGGGTTCAGTTTTAATATGGCATTTTTTGATGATTTTTTTTGTTTATTTATCCATGCAGTGTTTATACAGCTCGGAAATATAGTAAAAAATCGGCTAAAAAAAGTGCTATATAAGTCACGTCCATTAACCATTTAAAGAAACCACTCCAAATGATCAGCGTCTCTGGTTTACTATGTATTAATAAGAGTTTCAGTAAAATTCATGTCAAGATAGCATTTCTCCCAAAATTCAAAATAACAATATTGTCATTTTAAAGCATTTTTCTTTAAAGGTGCAGTGTGTAATATGACATCATCAAGTAAATTCTACAAAGTTCTAGAATGCAACACTCCCTGGGTAACCCCAACCCTTTAGAATAATAACAGAAGCTACAGTGGCCTTCAAGGACAAGAACAATTCTAAATTTTTAAACAATGCACCTGATGAAATTCCAACTATGACACTTCCAAAATGGCGGTGACAAGGCCTTGGTCAAAAGTATGGAGAAATATGGACATATATGAGACCCTTTCTAAGCGAAAAAATAATTATTCTAAAAATAAAATTCAGCTATTATGCACTAAATTAAACGTACTTATGGATATCATAATTATGTTCTACAAAATCTGCTAGGAAATAAAACCCAAACTTCTACACACTGCAGGGTTAAGATTTGGTGTTGTAAATTAAAAAAATTACCAATTTCTCTTGGCATTTGGATTCATTGGGCCTTCTACACCCCTGAATTAAGTATGGCAGGACAATTGAAACCAATAATTACAATTCTCACTGGCTTTTCACGTGAAATCTTTATGGCTACACATTTAGGACCAATTCCTGCTTTTGTAGAAGGTAAATTATTAGTTTTTTCTGGTTAAATTTAAGCATAGAATAAAACTTCAAAGTGCTCTTAACAGTGACCATGATAATACACCACCTTTCGCTTTCTACCGCACTATTTTATTTTCTTGACATGTCTCCTTTGATGTGGAAATAAATAAATGGGAGAAAGTGCTCAGTCTGTTAACAGCTAAAACAAATACATATTTCTCTTCGCTTTTTCCATTTTCTCAGGCGAGTTGAAGTGTGTTGATAAGTAAGCAGGCGACCTGTGAACAACATCGTACTGTTTTGTTCTTTGTGTGTGTTTTATGATGTCTGCCGAGGATTCAGAGGTGACTGCTTCCTTCTGTTTGCATATTAAAAAGCTTCAGTTTTCCCTCGACTTGTTAATGTTATTTTCTCTCTCTCTCTCCATCTCTATCTCTCTTGCTACCTCTCCCTCTCTTTCTCTCTCTCCCTCTGTCCTTCTCCCACTCTATCTCTCTCTCTATATCGCTATCTCTCTCTCTCTCTCCCTTTTCCTCTCTCTCTCTCTCTCTCTTTCTCTCTGTCTCTCTCACTCTATCGCTATCTCTCTTTCTCTCACTCACTCACTCACTCACTCACTCACTCACTCACTCACTCACTCACTCACTCACTCACTCACTCACTTACTTCTCTCTCTCTCTATCTCTCTTCCTCTCTCTCTCTCACTCACTCACTCACTCACTCACTCACTCACTCACTCACTCACTCACTCACTCACTCACTCACTCACTCACTCACTCACTCACTCACTTACCTCTCTCTCTCTCACTCACTCACTCATTCACTCTCTCTCTCTCACTCTCACACACACACACACACACACACACACACACACACACACACACATACACACTCCCCCCCACCCTCTCTCGCTTAATAACAGTAAAACAACTCAAAGGTCCCTTGGCTTTTCTGTCAGAATCTATCTGGCTGATATGAGGAAATGTCATCCAAGTCCAAACCTAACTACCACCCTGATTATTCTCTCTCTCCGTGAAAGGTCGACCGAGACACAGAGTGTGTGTGTGTGTGTGTGTGTGAGATAAACGTGTTCAACATTAGAGGAACCCAAACGTTCCTAGGAGGGTCACAACTAGCAACTTAAAAGGAATACTTCACCCATACGGAACCGGCTTTCTATTATTGTAAAATCGCTATTATAATATAATGAATGAGGTTTTTCTTCCCTCAGTCTTCCCTTGGCCCAGCTGTCCTGTTAATCCTAACCCTACATTTTTACCAGTGTGATGTCACACTACAGTGTCACGAAATACACACAGAGATAATTGTGTTCACAGTTAATTTTTCGTAAGTTTATAAAAATCTAGGGCTATATGAAAATCTCCATGAAAACTAACAGTGACTGTAGCTCACCATAGGACTATAGTGTTATGCTTTTCCCTGTGTGTGTACACTCAGGTTATACAGAAGCTGACATCTGTGAGTGTTCGTTCTAACCATAAAATGGGATGTCTTTGTCGTGTGTGTGTGTGTGTGTGTGTGTGTGTGTGTCTGTGTCTGTTTTCTTGTGTTTTGGACAGCCTGATTCTTTTTATACAGTGTGTGTGTGTGTGTGTGTGTGTGTGTGTGTGTGTGTGTGTGTGTGTGTGTGTGTGTGTGTGTTTTGGACAGCCCTTCCACAGGTGGGCGCCTTGTTCACTCACACAGGGAAAAGGAAATATGAAGGGAGATTGCTTTTTATGGATTGCATTATTTTTATATTTTTTGGATGCTTATTTCTTTTCTCTTTTTCGGCCGAGTTGCTCTATATACAAATGGGGTGAAATCAGTGTGTGTGTGTGTGTGTGTGTGTGTGTGTGTGTGTGTGCGTGTGTGTGTGTGTGTGTGCGCGTGTGTGTGTGTGTGTGTGTGTGTGTGTGTGTGTGTGTGCGATGCATTGTGCCTCTTGAAAAGGTTCTCCTCTGACGGTTGTTGCAATTTCAAAGTAGCAAGCACCAACCTATCTTTCTATATTTGGAAGTATCATAGCGACATCTGAGGTTATATTGGGCAAGCTGTTCGTCTTATGGTGATCTAGTGTTTTATTGCTGGTTCTACTCATACTTAAAGCCCTACTAACGTCCTACTCGTACTTAAAGCCCTACTAACGTCCTACTCGTACTTAAAGCTCTACTAACGTCCTACTCATAATGAAAGCCCTACTATCGTCCTACTCATACTGAAAACACTACTAACGTCCTACTCATACTAAAAGCCCTCCTAACGTCCTACTCATACTCATTTTGACGTCAATTTGAGTTTGTTGTGGTTGTGTATGCGAGTTTGTGTTAGGCGAGAAATGCCCGGATGAGTACTAACTGCCGGGAAGATTTTGTGTATGGATCGACAGGTTACTTTTCCTACTCAACCACCCCACAATGCATTGGGTCTTTTCAAACGAAATTAACGTTTTTTAAAAAAAATTCTTTATTGATTCTGTATACTTCAGTGTAAACGGTCCCACGAACCTCGCATACACAATTGATCATTAAGTAGACAGTATGCAGTATATACATTTTGAGTATGTATAGAGGGAGGACGTTAGTAGGGCTTTTCTCTGTGCTTTAAACCATCAAAAAATGGAAACAAAAAGAACACAAACAAAGAAAAATAATTGTAGGTTGTATAAAGTACAGGGCTTCAGTGGATATATGAGAACATATTATAATCTGTCTTGTGTGTTTTGTCATGAGGCTCCCTGCTGAGACTGGAGCGCTCCAATTTCCCATTTTATCTCCTGACAAGTGAACGCACCACAGCAGGCTTTCCTCTCCCTCTAATGATGAAAATTATTATAGATGATTTTTTTTCCCCCATAACCTGTTTCAGGCATTTCCTTTTTCCAGAAATAATTGAGGAATCTTTTTATGTTTTTAATCAAATGCACATACACACACACAAACACAAACTGAAACGCATGCACGTACGCACACAGACACACACAGACACACACACACACACACACACACACACACACACACACACACACACACACACACACACACACACACACACACACACACACACACACACACACACACACACACTCACTTCTTTTTCAATTAGCTCTTTTCCCCTCGAACCCTACTTGACGTCTTTTCTAATTGCAAGAGACTCAGGGCTTTCAGCTTGGAAATGTGGCGCAGAAAATCACAATAACAATTCTTTATTTACTCTGTCAGTCTCCCTACAATGGGAAAGTGAGAGGGAGTTAATACATAATTAGTGGAAAAAAAACATTATTATCTTAATTATTTTTCTGCCTTTCGGAAGGAAACACACACAGATATAGAGCTCTTGGGAAGTAATTAAATCTGATGTTCACACAACGCAATCA
>OX442369.1:1757437-1772437 GCA_949357725.1 Hyperoplus immaculatus
TGTTTTGTTATAGTTTTTGATATATCTGGAACCAGTTTCTTTATTGGTTCTTTGACTGAAAGTGTGGCCAGGCTGTCAGGATGCCGGGCCTGCCACTCCTCAACTGAAACAAAGTTTTAAAGCTGCTCTGAATTACTTTCTGTTTGTGTTCATTCTAGCGTCCCCCTATGGACAAAAGCGGTAATGTTTTTTACTCCGCCAGCTGTTGTTCCTGGGTGAGCGTATATACCCATGACAAAGGCATTAAGAAAAACTATATAAAAAAATCGCATTCTTTGCACTGATGGTCTCGTTTGCTGTTACATGTCATTTATGATCATCAGAAATTAAAATCAAAATGAGACTGTTTCAGAAATATTTAAAAGTTCCTCGTAGCATCTTTAAATTTTAGTTTTAGTTGTTTGTTCTGTTGTATTTTTTGGATATGTCTGGAGCACATTTCTTGATTCATTGACTGGATGTGTAGCCAGACTGTCAGTGTGCCCGGCCTGCTACTCCTCAATTGAAATGCAGCGTACCAGATGTTAGGAAGGCAAACTGGGTTACCGTGACGTTTAACAGAGACTTTTATCAATGATGTGACAACTTTTATTTCCTGAAATCCCATTAAGAAATCAAATGCATCAGTTTCCATCCGTCTGCCTGGATGTGGTTAGAGACGCCGATCAGAAAAATAAATAATTTAGAAAAAAATAACACATTTCCATTCAATACAAAAATACACCATGTCCATGAAAGTAAAGAGAAGTGGCTGAGCATACTTGTGTTTTGTTTGTGTGTGTGTGTGAGAGAAGTGGCTGAGCGTACTTGTGATTGCTTGGAAAACATGCGGAACATTTGCATTTTGAGTGGAATTCTATTATAACAACCCATATTTAAGGACCTGTGTCCAATGCTTTGTAGCCACTGGTAATGGTAAATGGACTTATATAGCGCTATATCTCCATTTATCACAGACCCAAAGCGCTTTACATTGTTTTTGTACACATTCACCCAGTCACACACACCGATAGCAGCAGCTACCACGCAGGGTAGGCTTAGCACTAGGGTGGTAAGCTAACTAAGCTAACTATCGGGAGCAATTCGGGGTTCAGTGTCTTGCCAAGGGACACTTCGACATGTGGCGGGGAGACGGGGGATCGAACCTCCGACCCTGCACACCAGAGGCGAACACCCTACCCACTTCGCCACTGCCCACTGCATTTCCCTATAACACATATACATAATTCATACATTCATGCATTTCCCTACAGAAAAATAGGTCACATTGTTTTTGAATGACATAATTAAAGGTGCTTCGAGGGACTTGTAAAACATTTCTGAATCTCATTTTACATTGGTGGAGTTAACTTCTGCTAAAGTATTTCATCAGTTTGGTGCGTGATTGAAACTCCTTTATCTCATCCACTTTTTCTCCCCCTTTTAGTTGGTGAAGTTTGTGTGTGTGTGTGTGTGTGTGAGATAGAGAGAGTGTGTGCGTGTGTTTGTGAGAGAGAGCGAGAGAGATAGTGTGTTTGTGTGTGTGTGAGAGAGAGAGAGAGTGTGTGTGTGTTTGAGAAAAAGAGAGAGTGAGAGTGTGTGTGTGTGTGTGTGTGAGAGAGTGTGTGTGAGCTTGTGTGCGTCCTTGTGTGTATGTGTGTGCGCTTGTGTGTGTGTGCTTGCCTGCGTCTGTGTGTGTGTGGGTGTGCGCGCTTGTGTGTGTGTGTGTGTTTGTGCGTGCGTACCTCAGTGAAAAGCCTCTGATTAATTAACTGATGTATTCACCTTTTAGCGTCTACGTTCCACGTTGCACACGACACAATGTGGCAACACACACGAGCCCGACAAAAAACTAAATGACTTTCATAGCTATAAGAACTACTCTAGAATTGATTATTTTTTTCACACCCATCTGCTCGCTCGCTGTATCGTAATGGTTTGGTCTCACAGGCCACACACACACACACACACACACACACACACACACACACACACACACACACACACACACACACACACACACACACACACACACACACACAAACACACACACACACACACAGGCTACACTTATAGGCTACTTTGCGAGGCATGTTCAGAGCATTTTTAAATAATGAAACCTGCAGTGTGTAGAATTTGAGGATTTTTTCTCAGCAGACTTGGTAGAAAATAATTATAATATCCATAAGAAGGTTTAATTTAGTGCATAATAGCTGATTTTTAGAATTATTATTTTTTCCCTTAGAAAAAATATCTTCTATCTCCGTATTCCTCCATACCATGGACCAAGGCATGGGCGTCGCCATTTTGGAAGCGTCATAGTTGGAATGTCATCAGTTCTACAGAAGCACAGAATGGAACAGTTGGCCACACTGTGTCCATCAGAACTACCAGCTGGAATCTTCTTGAAGAATGTATGTTGCTTCTCTGAATGGGAGCCATAGAGACGAACTGTTGTGAGGATTTCATATTACACACTGCACCTTGAAGTGCACAATATGCATGTGGCCTATTCAGCTCGTTTGAATTTATGATGCGTGTGTGTGTGTGTGTGTGTGTGTGTGTGTGTGTGTGTGTGTGTGTGTGTGTGGGTGTGTGATGAGACAGGGGTTAGAGGGCACCTTATTACTCCTATTGTGTGTCTATGGTTGCGTTCCGAATCGCATACTCTTTCTTTTTTCTATTCTACATACTACATCCGACGATAAAAATAATCTAGTTAGGATGCAGTAGGCATACTATTGGGACATACTTTTCTCTCTTATTTCATCATAACATTGCGCCTTGATCTTGCCTCTTGCTTTTATATCCGTCTCATCCCCGTTTGTTTTCATATGGAGGCTTCGTCGATGTTACGTCACTTCACGTGCGCACTGGATTGTGGGTCAGAATCGACCAAATAGGATGCACTTTTCAACACTAACAATCTTGACCGCATGAAGTAGGACATCCGGGTACTTCTAACCATCCTAAATCTGGCCACAAGAATCGGGACATCCTAAATCTTTTTTCTACCAAACTATATAGTAGAAAGTATGCGATTCGGAACGCAACCTATGTGTGAGCTCACCTAACTGAGAGAGGCGGCATTTTTTTTTTAAAGGTCACATATTATGCTAAATGCACTTTTTAAATGTGTTCTCACATATCTATGGGTCCACGGTGTGCCTAGAGACTGCCAAAATATCAAAACAAATAACAATCTCTCCTTTTCTCACTCTCCCCCTTTCTGAAACCCCCACCTCTCCCCCCCAATTTACTCCAGTCAGAATTCTCGCCGACTATTACGTAATAGTCGGCACAGCCACATCCCCATATTTTCTTTATATGTCCATGCTTCCGATGCTTCCCCCCCACATTGGTAACCAGAAATTTCCACCGTGCAGTAGTCTATGATAACCCCACCCCCCCCATTTCTTATTGGTCCACGGCCCCGAGATCCCGTGCCCGAGATCCCATGAGATCCTCTGAAAAATGTTCCGAGGGACAGCCATGTTGCTTTCCCCGCTAAGCGACAACATGCCCTTGGTACAGCCTGAATGTTACATACATCAACACAGAATGCTTTTGCTCATACTCCACTAATTTATCTTAACCACAGCAGTCTATGCCTCGTTTTTAATAACACAACGGATAGGAAGCTACTTGTGGGTTTTTGCAAACAGTGAAACTGAAAGAAATGTTTTTATTGGTATTTTTGCCTGACTGGTGTATAGCTATTTAGCTTTGGGACAAGCATTCAGCTTTTGCTCATAAAAACATAATTCTTTTACCCACACCAGTCTGGAAATGCCTCGTTTTTAACTGGACAAAGGATTGTAACTTAATAGTGTGGAAGTCAATTTTGAATTGATTTGTGTGGTACTTTTAGTTTATTTTATCGTCTGAGTCTTATTTTTAGTGTTAGCGCCCATGTAGCTTCTGTTGTAGCACCAAGTTTTGCTCATAACACGCTGTTTATACTCGGCAGAGACGGTGGGAGAGCCCCATGGCCATATAAAGAAAGCCCGGCAGAGAGGTGGGAGGGGCCAGCCAGATCGCACTCATATAGGTCATCAGACCAGAGGACAATCAGGGTATAGAGGATTGCTACAATAAATGATCTGAATGGGGTTTTTCAGCAAACATCTAAAAAAATAAGTATTAGGGACTACTTAGACCATATAAAATTGACAGCAAAGTGCATAATATGTTACCTTTAATGAGGCAATCAGACATGGTATTATTTTCAAGCTCTTTGCTCCGTTTGTATTTGTATCTGTGGGGCGAAAAGTGCAGAAAGAAAAAACGAACAATAATAACATACTCCAAGCCACAATAGCTACCCTCTCCCCTATATACACACACTCCCTCTTATGTCAAACCAAAAATCAGTTTTATTTGTATAGCCCAAAATCACAAATACATTTGTCTCAGTGGGCTTTACAGTCCATACAATATGATACAATATGATACAATATGATACAATATGACACCCTGCCCTTACACCCTTAGCTCGGCTGAGAAAAAACTCCCAGTAAAAACCCTTTACCGGGATAAAAATTTGTTTTAAGAAATCTCAGGGAGAGTCGACAGAGTAAGGGATCCCTCTCCCAGGACGGACATGCTGCAATAGATGTCATAAGTAGAGATGTGTGTTCGTAGAGGTGGGTTTTTTGGTGCTTTCTCAGGCCATTACTCCAGATACACAGTATATATAGCAGTTTAGAACCGGAATGGAAGGACAAAGGCCAATGAAGAGAAGGAGATTTCAGATATCAAATTCAAATTTTCCATATCTGTGCCACTAGCTACCCTTTCCTTTGCACACACTCTCCCTCTCATGTCTTCTTAGAGGTTGTTTTTTTTCATTAAGCCACAATAACAGTGCTATTGTTTTTTCTCTCCACATCTCTGTTTGTGTTGACTGTTTCAGAAAGATTTAAAAGATGGATGGCTGGATAGATAGATAGATAGATAGATAGATAGATAGATAGATAGATAGATAGATAGATAGATAGATAGATAGATAGATAGATAGATAGATAGATAGATAGATACTTTATTATTATTTGTTAGTATTATTATAAAAAATATCAATTTTATGGGCGACCGTGTATAAAAAAAAAGTCAGTTACAAATCAATATGTGCTCTTTTTTGCTGTATTTTCTTGTGTGAGTCAAAATACTTCACAATACACAGCAGATGGTTGACACACACACACACACACACACACACACACACACACACACACACACACACACACACACACACACACACACACACACACACACACACACACACACTCTCCAAAACGATGTTGACATTACAGTATAATCTCGCTATAAATGGCCGACCCGGTTATCTAATCAAAACACTGCTGATTGTAACTCCCGCTTGTAAACATTTGCTCTTTTCTCTCCAGTTAGCAATAAAATAAATTGAGCAACACTGAGGATGACTTTCAACGGTGTAAAAAAACGCCAGAGGAAAGATGGTAATACAAAGTAGAAATGGGCACTGGAAGAGCAGCTCCTTTCCTTACAATCCTACTTACTTACTTACTTACTTACTTACTTACTTACTTACTTACTTACTTACTTACTTACTTACTTACTTACTTACTTACTTACTTATTTACTTATTTATTTATTTATTTATTTATTTATTTTCTCAGCAGGGACACACACAGAAGAGATTCACAATGGAAGATCATCATAGATAGATGGATGGATGGATGATAGATAGATAGATAGATAGATAGATGGATGGATGGATGGATAGATAGATAGATAGATAGATAGATGGATAGATAGATGGATGGATAGACAGATGGATGGATGGATGGATGGATAGATAGATAGATAGATAGATGGATGGATGGATGATAGATAGATAGATAGATAGATAGATAGATAGATAGATAGATAGATAGATAGATAGATAGATAGATAGATGGATAGACAGATGGATAGATAGATAGATGGATGGATAGATAGATAGATAGATAGATAGATAGATAGACGGATGGATAGATACTTTATTGATCTGAAGAATTGTTATGGGCGACCGTGTATATAAAAAAGAGTCAGTTTTAAATCAATATGTGCCCTTATATTATTCTGTACTTTATTGTGGGTAGTCAAAATACTTCACAACACACAGCGGATTTGTACTTTATTTATTTATTTATTTTCTCAGCAGGGACACACATACACACACACACACACACACACACACACACACACACACACACACACACACACACACACACACACACACACACACACAGATTCACAATGCGAGATCATGCACCAGATTGCACATTAGCATCCGCGGGTTCCCGAGCAGCAGCTACAGTTGATTTCATTACAGGAAAATCTCCCCCCACAGACACTAGTAATCACAGCAACATCAGTGTATGCATGAAGTGAGCCACTGATGGCACATTCTGCTCCTATTATTAAAGCAAGAGGAGAACAAAGCGCTAAAGAAAATGCGTACTATATTATTATATATTTTTTTTGTGGCATTTTTGGCACTTGATTAGATAGTAGTAGATAGAGTTGAAATGGGGAGACAGAGAGAGAGAGAGAGGGGGGGGGGGGGAGGATGACCTGCAGTAAAGGTCCACGGGTCGGATTTGAACCAGCGACCATTGCAACGAAGGCCGGAGCCAATATGGTGCACGCTCTATCCACTACAACACCGTAGCACCCCACAATATTTGTTTTATACAAGACGGATATTAAAGCTTAATAAGTGCGACCATCCCTAGGTGTCCTTACTCACTTTTCATATGTCATGCATCATCCAACTTTTCATTTGATGTATATATATATTTTTTAACCTTTATTTATACAGGTAAATCCCATTGAGTCAGCAGACTCTTTTTCAAGGGAGACCTGTTCCCATTCCCCACGAAATACATTAAAAAACATCAAGCATAGAATACACATTGGAAAAGTGACTTCAAAAAGATTAGAAATAAAAATGACAGGTTAAATGGACAATAAACAATAGCTAATATAATCACAATCATAATTTAGCATTAACACTTACCTAATGCTAGGCGTTCACTATGCATTAACCTACTATAAATAGCATCAACTTAGCATAAGCTAACAGTTAATTAATGTGCCCTTAATGTAAAGGGATTTCTATCAATCTTGAGTTGCCTGAGTTTGGCAGTGAGTAGCAGATCTGACAGGCTGCTCTAAGGATCTGGGCCTGAGATAATCCCAGTCCAAATGTCTCTTCCCCTTTGTGCAAACATGCCACCCATAGATAGGGCCAATTCACAAAGTCTATAAAGAACCACAGGCTGCTGATTTATGTGAGTTAAGCCCTTATGTGAGAGGGCAGAGTGTTTGCCCAACATTGTTTTCAAGCTATAGTGCGTAACTTTTTCCATATAACTGAATGTTGGCTACATTCAAGCCATAGCCAAATGAGTTGACACAAAGTTGATTAAGCCTATCAGCTCCACAACACTCTCTTTGTACTTCTCAAACACAGTTTTGTGGAGCTGATAGGCTTAATCAACTTTGTATCAACTGGTAATGGCTTGCATATACTTGAATATATTTATATATATAAAAAAAGTTACACACTATAGCTTTAATTTAAAAATGTTTTCGTGACTGTATCAGCCATGTTAATCAGACAGTCTTTTCACCATTCAGAAAGCTTGCTATGTTCTTGAAAAACTCATCTGTACAGAAAAGTGTCTCGAATAGCAAAACCCCCACAACATCAAAACAAAAACATCCCAGCATGCTTAGCAACAGGCCTTGGTGGGGTTTTTTTTTTTTGGTCTTTATTTCCTGCTGACATATTTCCAAAACTCATCAGTCAGTCATGATTGGTAATTGGATTCTTAAATGTTTTTTCATTACTGTTTGATTTAGAATCAAAAACAATGTGCCCCTGATTTCACAGCCACCATTTGCAATTTTGATTTTTTTCGCATCCGCCAATTGACGCCACACTCGGTGATGATACAATGCAAGAGAACATAATAGATGTTGATTAAAAACAAGTTACGCACACACAAACACACACACACACACACACACACACACACAGAGAGAGAGAGAAAACAAAACCGTTCAATGTGTTCCTTGTTAACCTTTATTTATCTGGGAAATGGGGAGACAGAGAAATTGCTGTATTTTTTTTGACATCGCTAATTTATTTGATTGTTCTTTTTTTTATGATCAGTGTTTCTCAACAGAGCGAAACACACAAGGAGACTATAACAATACGGTTAGATTGTGTCATGGTCGTTATATCAATATAAATAAATAGTCTTTTTTGACTTTTTTGTCACATTTAAATAACAAGGTGGCAGGCTGTTATTAATTTGAGTCTCTGGAAACCTTCAAGTCCACTCTTAAAACTCACCTTTTTTCACAGGCTTCTACGTCTTAATGAATTGTTTTGTGTCATTGCTGTAAGTGTTTTTTAATGTGTGCTGTTGTATTTTAATTTATGTATTTTATGTAAAGCACTTTGGTGAATTTAGGTTCTTATAAGGTGCTGTATAAATAAAAGTGACCTTGACCTTAATTTAAATAGTGGAGCAAACTACCAAAATTAAAAGGACCCTCAAGTAAATGTGTATTGCGTCCGAAATAAAACTGCATGGTAATAGATTGTGCTAGAAATTGTATGAGTAACTGAACTAACTATAGCAACAAACCATTTCTAGGAAACTAGGGGCATTTCTTGCTTTTGTACAAAAAATTCACAGAAAAGGAAAGTACGTCTTCATTACTTACAGAGAGATTACATGAAAGTCGTGATATACATATACAGCTCTGGAAAAAAATTCAAAGGCCACTCCACATGTTCAGTGTCTCTTGTTTTACTCTGTAGATGCATATGTTTGAGTAGAATGAACATTTTGGTTTTATAACATAAACACCTGACAGCATTTCTACCAAATTCACAATAAGGATATAGCATTTCCATAAAGAAGTTTTCCTCCAAATAGTGGACCCTCAAATTCGATTTTTATTCAAGAAAAGACAATATACCCTGCATTCCAATCCCCATGCTTTCCTGCAATTTAGTACGCCAGAAAAAGATGGATGTCCCAATACATACACGTTAATTGTAGTATGCTGAAAATACATAAACGCCCCACTAACTCCAATAGCATTTAAAAAGTATTTGTCTTTATTCTTGACATTTCTCGACATAATGAAAACAAACATTTTCCCTATCTGATTTTTTTTTCTCTCCTGTGGCCCTAAAAATGTTCTGTAATGTTTTTTTCCTCCCTATTTTTTGATACTGGTGATCATCTCTCGAGCCCCAACCCTGGTCCACATCCAAAATTAAAAGGCCACTCCAAATGTTCAGTCTCTCTCTTATTACTCTTTATAGGCATACTTTTGAGTAGAATGAACATTTTGGTTTCATTCTAAAAATTACTGACGACATTTCTACCAAATTCCCCCCAAAAATATTGTCATTTAGACCATTTCCATTAAGTAATGTAGAGATGAAGATTGAAGAAAAATACAGACTGGTCTCTTAATTTTTTTCCGGAGCTGTGAATTTCTCTGTGAATTTCTCTGTGAATTTGAGTAGATCCTCCTTGCTGCTTCATGCTTTGTTGAAGACTCCACTGATTAGAGGTCTCGGGGGAAGTGGAGAGCATGTTAACTCTCCTCGCCCACACACTCCCAGGTGGCTTAGCATTTGAACCTACTACAACCCCGTGTTCACACCTCTCAGACAGACATTTTATAATCTGAAGCAAGCTTTCTGAGAATGCATTACTAGCTTAGCCCTGCGTTCCGAATCTCATACAGTCCCGGGCAAAAGTCTTGTGGCTTATCAATGTTGTAGAAACAACAGCTTATAAACTGACTTTTAATTCCTCCATTGGTTTTAGAACTGGCTCATATGAAAGCTAAGACCCTCCCAAATGATGTTTAATTTACTAAAATAAATTTGCTTCACTGCAGAAATATTGATCATTTAATGAACACAGAAAGGTCAGATGTTGGCAGGACAAAAGTTTTGTCGCCTACAGAGAGTAATGTGAAAATTTAACAAATAATTTACTTCAAATTCAAAACTATGTTGCATAACATCAGTGAATTAAGTAGTGGTGCTGTGAGATCCATATTTAATATCTTGTATGACTTCCATGGGCTTGAAGGACTGCATCCATGCGGTTTGACAATGATTCATACAATTTATTGATGGAGTCATCAGGAATAGCAAAGAAAGCAGTCTTACATGCCTCCCAGAGTTCATCAAAATTCTTTGGTTTGGTCTTCCATGCTTCCTCTTTCATTCTACCCCAGACATGCTCAATGCTGTTCATGTCTGGTGACTGGGCTGCCCAGTCCTGGAGCACCTTGATCTTCTTCGCCTTGAGGAACTCTGATGTAGAGATGGAAGTATTTCAATTTTCACATTACTCTCTGTAGGCGACAAGACTTTTGTCCAACCAACATCTGACCTTTCTGTGTTCATTAAATGATCAATATTTCTGCAGTGAAGCAAATTTATTTTAGTAAATTAAACATCATTTGGGAGGGTCTTAGCTTTCATATGAGCCAATTCTAAAACCAATGGAGGAATTAAATGTCAGGTTATAAGCTGTTGTTTCTATCAAATTGATAAGCGACAAGACTTTTGTCCGGGACTGTACTATTGGATTTCAACACTAAAATCTCGGCTGGATGTAGTAGACATCTGGATATTTTTAAGCATACTAAATTCGACCACAACATTTGGGACATCCTAAATCTTTTCGAATCCCATACTATTTATTTTCTCTATTCTACATACTACATCTGGCCATAAAAATAATCTAGTTAGGATGCAGTAAACTACAATTGGGACATACTTTTACCGATGTGTTTCATCATAACATTGCGCTTTGATCTTGCCTCTTGCTTTTATATCCGTCGCATCCCCGTTTGTTTTCATCCGGAGGCTCCGTCGATGTGACGTCACTTCCAAAGCACACAATTCATTGAGGGTCAAAATCGGCCAAATAGCATGCTGATTTCAACACTAAAAATCTCGGCTGAATGTAGCAGACATCTGGGTAGTTTTTAAGCATACTAAATTTGACCACAAGAATTGGGACATCCTAAATCTTTTTTCTAACATACTGAATAGCAGAAAGTGTGGAGAATGGAACGCAGGGTAGGTCTCCAAGATTTCTATTTTTTTTTGCGGTCTGTTTAAGTAGAGTGCGGAAAAGTCTTAAGCAAAATGAGAGGACGCCTGTATTTTGTGTTTGTGTGTGCGCGCGTGCGTGCGTGTGTATTGTGTATATTGTGTTCTCCCTTTCTCTCTCTTCGCTCAGGGTTCTAAGGTGAAGTGACAAAACAACAAAGTCCTCTTGATAATTGCACCGGCTTGTCATTTTGTTTTTGTTTTGTGGCCTCTTGTGATTTATCTCACTCTTATCTCACACACACCATCCACTCCTCCTCCGCGCATCAAAAGCATTAAATGAATTCCCTGCTCCGGCACACATTCTGCCAATTACTTTTGGGGTCAACCGTAATAAGCGTAACACCTCTAGTGTGCTGTTTGTGAAGATGAGACAGGGAGCGTGTCATTAAAAACAGGACAATAGAAAATGGCCAAACGCCAAATGACCGAATCAGGGCGAGTCTCCGTGGTTTTAGATTGGGGTTTAATATAGATTAAAGGTGCAGACAGCGATTCTGGAGAACAGTTTGTTTGTTGACAAATTTATGGGAATATCTCCTCACGATCCACTACCTGTCTTTACTGTGTGTGCACTGAAAATAAATCCAGGGGTTATACACAGCCTGGGTATGTAAACAAAGGGTATGTAAACAAAGGGGGCCCACCCTAGCTAGTAACATGCCCGTTTACAGCGCCTAGGCTGTGTATTAACGCTGGATTTTTTTTTTCAGCGTACTCACAGTACAGACAGGTAGTGGATCGTGAGGAGATATTCACTGATTTTGACAAAGGGATTTTGGCAACAAGCGTTCCCCAGAATCACTGACTCCACCTTTAAATTAAATGTATTTTTCCTGTGAAAACGAACAGCTTCATAACTGTGGATTGGATTCTTATATTATTATAAATCCGCAGCAGCTGAATTGCTTCTATAATGTTGTTTGCAGTATTCAAGCCCAGCCAGTCTGTCTGTCTGTCTGTGCCGCCTCATGTAGAGAGGAGCGGTCCAAGGCTCACAAAGTTCTCAGAAAAGTTCTGGCAAATGCTAGTAGGGAGATTAGAAGTAAAACTTAGAAAAATGAACTGGAAGAAAAGTACACTTTTTCATCAATAACTTTTTGTTCATGGAGACAATGTTAGGAAGGGTTAGCAAGGGAGCGTTGCATTTTAGATTTTTCACCACGAGATGATACCAAAATTAACCTTTATCACATAAAACACCTTAAACGTAATGGTTAGTCTATAAATGCAGTAGTCGATCGATCAAAAATTGTCATTTTTAAACCAAAACTAACGTAATATCTTTTGTATGGTGGATGGTTGGTCAGAGAAAACAAGCAATCTGAAGGCATCCAGCTGGGCTCTACACACACATCATAATGGCCATACCTCTTTGTTTTCTGACATTTTAATACATACAAAACATTCTAATAAAAAAAACAACACTGATCTCAAAAAGTGTTTTAATGCAAAACAAAAACAAAAAAAAAGTGTAAATGTTTTTGAAAGGAACGTAGCTATCCAAACTATACAGCTCTGGAAACAATGAAGAGACCACTCCAAATGTCTCAGTGTCTCTCCTTTTACTGTTTATAGGCATATGTTTGCGTAGAATGAACATTTTGGTTTTATACTATAAACTACTGACAACATTTCTACCAAATTCCCCCCCAAAAATATTGTCATTTAGAGCATTTCCATTAAGTAAATATAGAGAAGAAAATTGAAGAAAAATCCAGACTGGTCTCTTAATTTTTCCAGAGCTGTATGTCTGAATGAATGGCCTCAGGTTGTGAGTGATCCTCTCCCTTCATATGTAATGTGCTAAAGCCACCGCTGCTCTATCACGTACTGTGGACAGCTTAGTTCAGTCTGTTCTGCCCTTTGAGAGATATATTTGAGAACTCTTGTTGCTTGACCCTGTAAGGTCTGGTTTGCAGCGCAGAGTTTTTTCCTGTATTTTGAAGGACAGAAAGAAATAATCCAGAAATTCATGTTATAACATTGAAGGTGGAGTCAGCTATTCTGGAGAACGCTTGTTGTCAAAATGACTTTTTGTCAAAATCAGTGAATATCTCCACAAGATCAGCTACTTGTATGTACTGTTTGTGAGCTGAAAAAAAATCTGGTGTTAACACACAGCCTAGGTTCTGTAAACTGTTATGTGACCAAAGGGTTTTTAACAAAGAGGGCCAATCATAGCTATAGCATGCCCATTTACAGAGCCTAGGCTGTGTATTAACACAATTTTTTTTTAATTAAATGCACACACAGTATGGACTGGAAGGTGATTGTGAGGAGATATTCACAGGTTTTGTTTCTAACATTTACCTTTGGACTAAACATTGTCTTAAAAACCTAGTAGAGTAGAGTGCGCCATGTTGGTTTTTAATTTGTTTTGCATTCTGTTTGTGTGTGTCTCCAGAATCACTGACTCCACCTTTACATTAAAGTTGTCTGTTTGTGTTGTTATGTTTATGTTGTAAAAGGAAAAATTCCATGAGTAAAGTATAATATGATATAATATGTCTGAAAACAGAGACCGAACAGAAAAATGTTCCAGTGTGGTGCCATTAGGGAGGAAGCAATCTTTTATAAACCCACTTCATTCGGTTCTTAGTGCAGATTGTCCTTACCAGTGTGTGTGTGTGTGTGTGTGTGTGTGTGTGTGTGTGTGTGTGTGTGTGTGTGTGTGTGTGTGTGTGTGTGTGTGTACAAATGCAACTCTCTCCCTGGAAAAAGACATATTCATCACATACAGTACATTTAAGCCTGTTACATACTCCGCTGACAGAGCTTCGAGAAGTTATTTCTGGTCTGGACATTTCATACTTCACCAGAACTCAAATGCCTGACTCCTCACCGCGGCACACGTCACGCGCTGTTACCACGGTAGCGCCAGCTGATTTTCCTCATTGACTTCAGACTGACCAATCACACAATAGTTCTCGGACAAGCTGCGAGAAGAAAGTTCGGCCCGGGTGATGTGTCGAGAACAAGCTGCGAGAACAAGCTAAACAAGAGCTGAGAGAAGACAATTACGTCATTTTCTTCTCGCAGCTCTGTCACCGAGAACTTTGTTTGATCTTCTCGCAGACAGCACTGTATATAGCAGGCTTTAAAGGTGCAGTGTGTAATATGACATCATCAAGAAAGTTCTACAAAGTTCTAGAATGCAACGCTCCCTGGGTAACCCCAACCCTTTAGAATAATAACAGAAGCTACAGTGGCCTTCAAGGACAATAACTAGTCTACATTTTAAACAATGCACCTGATGACATTCCAACTATGACACTTTCAAGATGGTGGCACTAGGCCTTGGTCCAAAATATGCAGAAATATGGACATATATGAGACCCTTTCTAAGGGAAAAAATAATAATTAAAAAAAAAAAATCAGCTATTATGCACTAAATTAAATGTACTTATGGATATTATAATTACTTTCTACAAAATCTGCTAGGAAATAAAACACAAAATTCTACACACTGCAGCTTTAAAGAGGGTTTGTGTATTTTTTTTTTTTGTCAAAAATCAGTCAATATCTCCTCATGATCTGCTACCTGTCAGTAATACACAGCCTAGGTTCTGTAAAGTGGCATTTTGTAAGCCATGGTGGTGGGCCTCCTTCTGTTGAAATACCAGTTTTTACAGTTATTTTACAGGGATTAAAAGTATTCTCCAAAATCAGTTAGTGTGAAATGCAAATGAAAAATGCCTTTAAAAATAGCAACACCGTCTGTTTGGGGAGGCAAACAACTTCCTCACAGCACAGCACTTTATCTTGTTGCTGACATTTCATACCTCTGCCAACTCAATCACACTCAAAACTAATGTATTATATGTACT